>JARBWK010000021.1:1075092-1198049 GCA_030556195.1 Anolis apletophallus
TGTGTTGGCTTGTCTGTCAGTTCATCAGTTTGTCCCGCAAAGCTCCTTTACCATGGCTTGATGGATCTGGACTAATTTTGGCATCCAAACCTTTCATTATCCAACTCAAAACAATGGAGGGATTTGCATTTTCAAAAAATCCCACCCATTTCAGGGAAAGAAGGGAAAGAAAAGAAGGGACGGAAGGAGGGAAAGAAAGAAAGAAAATGGAAAGAAGGAAGAGAAAGGAAAAGAGTTATGGGAGGAGGAAAGAAAAGAAGGATGGGATGAAGAAAAAGGATAGAAGAGAGAAAGGAAAATAAGGTAAGAAACCCAGGCCCCTTCCACACAGCTGAAAAACATCCCAGATTATCTGCTTTGAACTGGATTATATGGCAATGTGGACTCACATAACCCAGTTCAAAGCAGATACTGTGGGATTTTTCTGCCTAGATATTCTGGGTTATACGGCTGTGTGGAAGGGCCCTCAGTGTTCAGTGATATATCTTGACACATGACGATCCTATCTAGTGCTTTTGCAGCCAGGCCTGGATTACCCATAAGGCCACCCTAGGCCATGGCCTAGGACGGCGGCTTTGGGTGGGCAGCAGATCCGGACCCCCCCACAAAAAGTTTTTTTAAAAAAAAATAGTATTTATTGGGGTTTTCACACATAAAATTTAAAAGACAAAACAAAAACATACAAGTTTTTTTTAATGCAAAAAAATAAAAATTCAAAAAAATTCAAAAAAAGTGCGCATGCGTGCCCGCGGGAGCGCCTCTTTCTCCTCTCGCCCCGCCCTCCTTCCTTGTTTGAAGGACGGAGGCGGGGCGCTGAGGAGAAAGAGGCGCCTCCGCGGCACCCATGCGCATGCAGGGGTCCTCCGCCTCTTTCTCCCCCTGCCCCGTCCTCCTTCCTTGACTGAAGGTAGGGGCGGGGGCGGGAGGAGGAGGGTGGCCTAGGGCGACAAACTTCCTTAATCCGGGCCTGTTTGCAGCTGCCACTCAAAGTCCTCGACTTCTGATTTCGTGACTGTCACCTCCAGTCTGATTGATGACTGAGCCTAGTTTTGGAAAACTCTGAACTATTCCAATGTCTCCATTCCCCGACTTAAAGCTTTTTGTTTTTGTTCCAGCTCACTCTGTGGAAACCTGAATCTATAGATACTCAATTCTCATAATATACAACAGCAGAGTGAAATGGCATGCCCTTATACAAAATGGCAAAACCAAGGTTGGGAATTAAGCTATAGAAGGGAACGTGGGAAAACCCGTTTCTCAAACACTCTTATCTGGGCTGGGAAAGTATAAAGTTTAAACTGGGAGATAGGTGTGTGTCTCTGTGTTCAAACTACCTGCAGGGATAGATATATTACCCAGGTGCTGCATCTATGGATGCGTCTACACCAGGCATGGGCAAACTTGGGCCCTCCAGGTGTTTTGGACTTCAACTTCCACCATTCCTGACAACCTCAGGCCCTTTCCTTTTCCCCCTCAGCTGCTTAAGCGGAAAGGGCCTGAGTCTGTCAGGAATGGTGGAATTTGAAGTCCAAAACACCTGGAGGGCTTAAGTTTGCCCATGCCTGATCTTCAATGTAGAATGAATGTATTTTGGCCCCACTTTAGCTGCCATGGCTCATTGACTCGGATATGTATTTTGCTGGGAGAGAAGGCAAAAGGTCTTGGGAAACTACACCTCCCAGGACGTTATAGTAATAAGCCATGGCAGTGATAATGAGCAGGAATATGGAGGTGATCCGTTGACCCGCGGATATGGGGGCACGATGGGTTTCCGTATCCATGGTTCAGAGGAATGCAGTTTCGGCCTGCATTAGTGTCATTGTGTTAGGTTGTTGCATAGTGAGATACTATTAGTATCACTTAGCCAGCTGTGCCACATTCCCGGTGAAAACCCCATTTTCCTAGTTTCCAACAGACCTCACAACCTCTGAGGATGCCTTTAGCCATAGATGCGGGCAAACATCAGGAGAGAATGGCCATACAGCTCGAAAAACCTACAACAACCCTTAATGCTAAAAACTTCCTGATGGTGAGGCTGTTTGGCAGTGGAACCTGCTGCCTGGGAGCCCAGTAGAGTCTCCTTCTCTGGATGGCCACCTGTCGGGAGGGCTTGGATTGTGTCTTCTTGCCTGGCAGAAGGGGTTGGACTGGGTGGGTCTCTTTCAACTCTAGGCTAATGGCAATTCAAAAGATAAAGGAGATATTTAAAAAAGGGAGGAGGAGTCGTTGCCTCCCCCTCCCCCTCCTCCTCCAAACTCTGGTCTTCTTTCCCTTGCCTTCAGGTCCTTGAAGGGCAATGTTTTTGGTCAAGTGTCCGTATCAGCCAGGAGGTCCCTGTCTTATCTGAGTTTAGCCTGCAAGAGGTGGATCCTCCCTAATGCTTCCAGAGGTCAGCACATCCTCTCTGTATTATAGGAGTACCTGTTGTTTGTTTTTTTTTAAAAAAAAAAATTTTTATTAACAAATACAGTAAACACAAAATTGGCAAAACAAAAAGAAAAAAGAGAAAAAATATTTAAAAAATAAAAGAAACTAACATCTGGCCATCTAAATCAGGGGTGCTCACACTTTTTCAGCATGGGAGCTACTGATTAAAAAACCAAGTCCCAAAGATCACCTGCCCAGAAATGTAAAACGTATGACTATTTTCTTATTTATTTATTTATTTATATTTACTATTCATTTTTATGTACCGCTCCTTCCAGCAGGCTCGGGGCAGTTTACATAAAAATGAAGTTATAAAACATCAACATTTCAATTCAATAACAACAATATAAAACAGAGCATAAAAATACATCCAACCACCCCATTTCCTCCACGCTGCCATATTACCACACATATTATCAGCCAGAAAGTAAGAAGAGAGGCTGTTTAACTGCAAGGCCATTTAATACTCAGCAAGGTAAACAAAGGGGCATGCAAAAATACATCCAACCACCCCATTTCTCCCACACTGCCATATTACCACACATATTATCAGCCAGAAAGTAAGAAGAGAGGCTGTTTAACTGCAAGGCCATTTAATACTCAGCAAGGTAAACAAAGGGGCATGCAAAAATACATCCAACCACCCCATTTCTCCCACACTGCCAAATTACCACACATATTATCAGCCAGAAAGTAAGAAGAGAGGCTTTTGAACTGCAAGGCCATTTAATACTCAGCAAGGTAAACAAAGGGACATGCAAAAATACATCCAACCACCCCATTTCTCCCACACTGCCATATTATCACACATATTATCAGCCAGAAAAGTAAGAAGAGAGGCTGTTGAACTGCAAGGCCATTTAATACTCAGCAAGGTAAACAAAGGGCATGCAAAAATACATCCAACCACCCCATTTCACCCACACTGCCATATTACCACACATATTATCAGCCAGAAAGTAAGAAGAGAGGCTTTTGAACTGCAAGGCCATTTAATACTCGGCAAGGTAAACAAAGGGACATGCAAAAATACATCCAACCACCCCATTTCTCCCACATTTCCATATTCCCCAACATATATTTCTCAAGGAACAAAGCAAGCAGAGAGGCTTTGGGCTAAAAGGCCATTTTTAAACATTAAAATAAAAGGGGCATGCCACAGAACAATCAAGCACCCACCCCAAAGTAAAAGACTGACCTTTGAGATGCGGTAAGGAAATGACCGAACGCGTCCTTCTTCTTCTCCTCAGTCGTTGCTCCTATTTCCACGCCGCCAGCATGTGCCGCCTCCAAGAGCTCACGAGAAGTCCGAGAGGCAGAATGGGCGCTTCTGCACATGCGCGCGGGGCCAGCCATGCATCGCGTCATCCAGGCCTGCCCCCTTTGGTCTCCTATGACTCTGAGTGGCTGGAGAAGGATGGAGGGGGGAGGAGGAATCCAAAAGAGGGGGCCCATTCTGCCTCTTGGACTCTGGAGCTTTTGGAGGCGGCGCATGAGCAGGGAAAAGCAACAATGGAGGACTTCTTTGCAGCATGCAGGGGCGCGTGAAGAGGACCAACAGCAAAAAACCTGGTCAGGGGCCTGAAGATCACCAGGATGAGGCCCGAAGATCACCCTGGTGATCCCGATCACCATTCTGAGCACCCCTGATCTAAATAGTCCCTCATGTGTTTAAACAAGCCTTCGAGTTATGTTAAATCGTATTTTAATGCTGTTGTAATTGTTGTATTGGTTGTGAACCGCCCGGAGCCTTTGGGAGTGGCGGTATAGAAGCCGAATAAATAAAATAAATAAAAATAAATAAATGAATAAAATAAATATAAATAAAGACCAAGGTGTCATTAAAGAAAAAAAAACCCCAAAGAATAGAACAAGAAGGGAGGGGGGAGGGCAGGTGACAGTGAGTGATACCTTTGATATCCATTCGTCTCTTGTGGGGGCTTTACTAGATTTCCAATATTTAGCGTAAAGTATCTTTGCAGCAGTTGTAGTTGTTATGAAGATTTTTCTATCCATTTTTTAGGTTCTGAGATCTATTATTCCTATTAGGAATGAATCTGGTTTCCTCTCCACCCTGAAATTTAATTTTTTTTCAACTTCTCTGTGGATCATCCTCCAAAATATTTTGGCCTTGGGACAAGACCACCATAGGTGGAAATAGGTGCCATTTTTTCCTCCGCAGTTCCAACATTTAGGGTTAGTGTTCTTGTAGAACTTAGCCAATCCTCTGGTGGTAAGTGCCACTTATTATATCATTTTAATCGAATTTTCCTGGTATGAGTAACAAAATATTTCATTCATGTTTCTTTTCCAGATTAAACGCCATTTATCCTTATTAATTTTGTATCCCACATTTCTGGACCATTTTTCCATGTATTCTCTAGTCAAATTATTTTCAGTATCCCATTTTAGTAGCATTTTGTAAATTTTTTGGTACTGTTCTGGGGATTGGTTAGCCAAGAGTCTATCCTGGACTACCTGTTTCCACCTCTGGCGTCTCACTTATGGATATTGTTGCGATGAACAATATTCTTTTGGTTACTACTAATGAATGATAATATTGTAATATCACTGATGTGTTGTTGTTGATGTGAGAATATATTTATCTATTACGATATTTGAATTTACTGCATTCATTTCAAACCCCTGCTGTTTGTTGCTAGTGTTGCTACGGTGATACTCTGTTTGTTGTTTACACAACATATATAGACAGACACTCAGAGGCTATTTAACATTCCAGCTTCTGGCCACCAGGGGCGCTGTTGCAAGAGTTCAGCATGCTCTTTGATTGTGTGTTAACTATAAATCCCAGAAACTGTAACTCCCAGATGTCAAGGTCTATTTTCCCCAAACTCCATCTGTGTTCACATTTGGGCATATTGAGTATTCATGCCAAGTTTGGTCCTGATCCAACATTGTTTCAGTCCACAGTGCTCTCTGGATGTTGGTGAACTACATCTCCAAAACTCAAGGTTTTGGAGTATTTTCTCTTGGTTATGGGAGTTCTGTGTGGGAAGTTTGATTCCATTCCATCATTGGTGGAGTTCAGAATGCTCTTTGATTGCGGGTGAACTATAGCTCCCAGCAACTACAACTCCCAAATGACAAAATCAATTTCTTGATTGATGGTCCCTCCTTGGGTTAGTATTAGTATGTTTTGTGGCCAGATTTGGCAGCAATTTGTCCAGTGGTTTTTGAGTCATGTTAATCCCACAAATGAACATTATATATATATATATATATATATATATATATATATATATATATATACACACACACACACACACACACACACACACACTAGCTGTACCCGCACGCGTTGCTGTGCCCTTTTAGAGATGCGAGAAAGTCCAATCATCCAGGGTGTGCCCTCCTCTAAAACTGCAGTTGGATGGAGTGTGGGTCATGGGGGCATGGTGTGCCAAGTTGGGTCTTTATTGGTCTTGGTTCTGGGCCACAGTGGTCTGTGGGGAATGATGGGTTTTTAGTACTACAAATCCCGTTTTCCATGGTGGTACTTCAAGTCCCACCATGCATGGTCGGGGCTTTGTGTGCCAAGGTAGGTTACTGTAAATTCAGGCCATACACAATGTCCCATGAGCTGAGGCCTAGTTAAGAACAGCAAGTTAATGAAGCCTTACTGTCAATTCAGGCCATACACAATGTCCAATGAGCTGAGGCCTAGTCGGGAGAATCAAGTTAATGAAGCCTTACTGTCAATTCAGAGCGTAAACAGCTTCCCAGTAAGTGAGGGCTAGTTAGGGAAATCTAGTTAATGACGCCTTACTGTCAATTTTGGGCGTGGTCTGTGATATTTGGGGTGTAAATTTTTCGGTTGGAAGTGATTTGGGTGTTTGTGTTGGGGATTGGCTCAGGCCTTTTCCTTATTCTGTTTTGGCAGTTTATTATGGATCGGATTTTTCATGTTGGCTGGCCAGTGCAGCAGTTATGCAAATCCGCCCTTATTGGCAGCCAATCATGTTGTTCAGAATGTAGAGGCTGGGTGAGTCTTTGGCTGCCCCGGAGGATGCTGGTAAATGTAGTTTTATTTTTATTCGGTGTTTTGGGGGCCTTTTAGGTTTTGGGGGGGAAAGTTTCTTTGCTACAAACGTACCTTGCTTGAGGCCTATTTCTGTTGGCAAGTATTGTGTTTCTGCATTGTATGGTTTCTTTGTTTGAGGTATACATCACATGACGTGAACCCATTTATATAATAGATATATATATATATATATATATAGAGAGAGAGAGAGAGAGAGAGAGAGAGAGCACAACAGCACAGGCTAAAAAGCAAACATCACAGGGAAGCATGTCTGTGTAGGAGGGTGAACATTAGGAAGAACTTCCTGACTGAGAGAGCCAGGGCCGTAGCCAGGATTTTGATTCGGGAGGGGCCAGGCCCGGATTAAGGGCTTTTGGAATCCTAGGCCATATTTCGGAACCCCGCCCCTGGGGGCGGGGCCACTGCTGCGCATGTGCGGCCACGGGGGCGGGGCTTCCCTTCCTCCTCCTCGAAGGAGGAAGAGGCTCCCATGGCCGCTGCCGCGCATGCCCGGAAGCAGGCACGGGGGCAGGGCTTACCTCTGCCTATTCCTCTTCGGAGGAGGAAGGAAGGGAAGCCCCGGGCCAAGGCACTCCAGGAACATAGCGGAGGAGGCAGAGGCCGCGGCACTTGCGACCTCCCTCCTGCCGCGCATGCCCGGAAGCAGCCACGGGGGCGGGGCTTCCCTTCCTCCTCCTCCTTGACTTGAGGAAGGAGGGCGCGGCAAGGAGGAAGAAGCAGCCCGGGGGGCTTCCCTCCTCCTCACACCCTCCTTCCTAGACAAGGGGGTGATGGCGATGGGGAGGGCGCCATTCCCCCCTCCCCCGCCCCCTCACAGCGCTCTCTCTCCCCACCCTCCCTTGTTGCGGTTTTGTCTGAAAAAAAATTTTGGACCTTAATCTGCCCCCCCCCCCAGGCCTACGCCCATAGGCCATGGCCTAGTGTGGCCTTATGGATAATCCGGGCCTGGGAGGGGCTGAGTTTGATTGGGTGGGGGCCTGAGCCTGGGTGAGAGAGGGTCTACCCTAGCAAACCTTTTGTATTGTTATCCCAATACCCCCATGCATATGGGATATATTGAGCATGGTGATCAGATCATGATATGAATACACATAACAGTTTAAATAATGTACCAGTAAGGCCTTCTCGCGGACCACCCTGAGAATTTTGGGGAGGGGGGGCTGAAGCCCCTCAAGCCCCTCCCTGGCTACATGCCTGGGAGAGCTGTTCAGCAGTGGAACTCTCTGCCTCAGAGTGTGCATCCGTCTGGCTGCTCTCTTTCCTGCCGGCTTCCCTGAGGACCGGGTACGTTTTCATGTTTATGTTTACCAACTGTTACGACATTTGGCATTGGCTGGACGTGATAGCCTTTCTAGTGACTGTGTATCAACTCTCCTGTTCATTTAAAAACATATTAACTATATGTATTACTGTGTTAGAGTGTCATTTTGTGTCATTTTGCATCTTCTTCAGCATGATGCTCCAAAGGGCTACGGCAGACCTCGAAGAAGAAGACGGCATATATATACGCTATCGTACTGATGGTAGCTTGTTCAACTTAAGCCGCCTGAGGGCTCGCACTAAGACTCTCAACTATCTAGTCCGTGAGCTGCTTTTGCTGACGATGCTGCCCTTGTCGCCCATTCAGAAGCAGCCCTGCAGCGCCTCACATCCTGCTTTCGCAACAGCTGCAGACCTGTTTGGGCTGGAAGTCAGCCTGAAGAAAACGGAAGTCCTCTACCAGCCCGCACCACAGGAAGAACATCATCATCCCCACGTCAGCATAAGCACATCTGTGCTTAAGTCCGTTCAGAAGTTCACCTACCCGGGAAGCATCATCTCTTCAGACGCCAAGATTGACAAAGAGAGAGAGATCACAGATTATCAAAGGCATAGAGTGCATTCGGAAGGCTTCACAAAAGAGTCTGGAGCAACAAGCACCAGAGGCAAAGCATCAAAATTAGCGTGTACATAAGAACATAAGAAGAGCCATGCTGAATCGGGCCTCAGCCCATCTAGTTCAGCATTCTGTGTCACACAGTGGCCCACTAGTTGTACACAGGCAGGCATGTAGCCGGGGGCTAGGGGCTTCAGCCCCCCCGAAATTCTCAGGGTGATCCGCGAGAAGGCCTTACTGGTACATTATTTAAACTGTTATGTGCACTTTATATCATGATGTGATCACCATGCTCATTATATCCCACATTAATGGGGTTATTGGGATAACAATACAAAGGTTTGCTAGGGTAGACCCTCTTCCACCCAGTCATAGCCCCCTGAACCAAACTCAACCCCCTCCCGAATCAAAATCCTGGCTACGGCCCTGTACACAGGGATCTCTAGCAGAAAGGAGGGCAAACCCTCACCTGCTCCCGACCCCCCACAACCAGTACCCGGGGAAAATCCTGCCTGCCTCCATCAACACAGAGGTGGCACTTGGATGTACAGAGCTATCATACTGTCTATTCTCCTCTATGAGTCTGAAACATGGGTCACCCTATCGCCAACACCTACGACTCCTCAAACGCTTTCATCAACGCTGTCATCGCACAATCCTAAATATACACTGGACTGACTATGTGATGAATGTTGCTGTCCTTGAGCAAGCAGTTGTTGGGTGGGGGTGTGTTGAGACCGGAGGGAAAGTTCAATAGGAAATACAGTCCATTGTCCAATGAAGATTTCTAAAGCAAGTACAATGTACCCACACTCGGTCTGCACACCCAGATGAGAATGTAAATAACCTGGCGATTCCACAGCGCTCCTTGCATCATTATTTCAGAAGTAATGCCTCCTGTGTCATGCCATGTTAAAACGTCAATTGCCGCTTGAAAAAGCCCGTGAAGGGCGAAACGGCCGGGCTCGGTACTAGGACCGTTGCGGCTTTTGCCTTACACGCCTCCTGGAGCCTACCTGGATGCAAGGAGCGCTGTGGAATCGCCAGGTTATTTACATTCTCATCTGGGTGTGCAGACGGAGTGTGGGTACACTGTACTTGCTTTAGAAATCTTCATTGGACAATGGACTGTATTTCCTATTGAACTTTCCCTCCGGTCTCAACACACCCCCACCCAACAAGAACTTTCCGCGACTCCCAGTCTATCCCGGTGATGTATATTGGCTCCAACTGGCGTTGTATAGCATTGCATTGTATGCATGGACACTGTGAATTAACTATGAAACAATAGAGTGAATACATAATGTTATAAGGGATTTGAAGCTTCCTATGTGTGTTTAGTTGTTACATTCCCAGTATTTTGAATAAGTGTGTTTACAATGGCCCCCAAAAGAGACATAAGGATTCCCTGAAACAACATCTCAGACTCGGCCAGATTGATCACCAACAATGGCCCACCCTGGCCTCACATCGGGATGCATGGAGATGCACTATCCACAATGCTGCGGCCTCTTTCAAGAAGTCACGCCGAATGGGTCTCGAAGAGAAACGACAACGCAGAAAGAGCCGCCACTTGGAAACAACATCACCCAAGGAGACTTTCTGCTGTGCTTTCTGCCACCGAACTTGCCTATCTCAGATTGGCCTTTTTAGTCATCAACGCGCTTGTAAAAAGCGTGGGGTGAGTCCTTCCTAAGAATCTTCGTTCGCGAAGTAATGCCGAGAGAGAGGTTGGTGGTGTGCCCCAGGATTTGGTAAATGTAAAAAAATGTGCCGCGGCTCAAAAAAGGTTGAAAAACACTGGACTAGATGACCTTTGGAGGTCCCTCCCAAGGATAGGGTGCTAAGCAGATTGTTTTTCCCAAAACTTTGGCAAACTTTTTAGAAGAGGAGCAAGGCAAGCCTCTTTCCCTTCTCCCTCTGCCTGGCCCTCCTCCCCTTCTCTCTCTCTAGCAATGCCTTGCCCATGGCAGAGGAGTCTCTGGGTCTGGGCGCCTCCCAATGGGCCAGGCAAGCCCAAAAGCCCCGTCCCGGGCCGAAGAGGCGGGACTTAGGACAAGACGGACACTCCCCCTGGCCAATAGCAGCCTGGCCAAAGCCATTGGGGAGGCGGGGCTGCCATGCAATTAAAATTGAGGAAGGAAGCGAGCCTGCAAGGCAAGGAGGAGCAGGCAGGGCCCTCCCATTGGGCTGGACTAGATGACCTCGAGGGGCCCCTTCCTGGCCAAGAGGGCAGCTTGAATCCCCGCCTCCCTCCCTCCTTCCTACTAAAAGCATCGACCCACCTTCAGGCGGAAGGAGAAAGCCAGCCTTTGAACTGCAGCCAACGCCCTTTGCGCCTTCTTCCTGACACGCAGGTGGAGAGAGGCAGCGTTCACACGTGACGCGGTCCTGACACGGGTTTGCGGGAGAGTAGAGTTCCTCTGAGCTTGTCGGAAGAAGTAAGTTCTCTAACAACTTTTCCGAATCTGCCTTTAAGGCTTAACTGAACCCGAATGGGGCTGTACTACTACTACTACTACTACTACTACTAATAATAATAATAATATCCCTAATAGTGTTAGACTTAGTGGATATAGTAATCTATGAGTATGGATCTATGTGCTTGTAATGGGGTTGTGTGGATGTTGACTGGGTTGGGGCCCAACTCAAGCCATAGACACACAGTTCCCCTCTTTAGGGGGCTTTGCCTTGAGCAATGAGTGGGTGGACTGGATGACCTCTAGGAGACCCTTTTGGGTTCTCTGGCTCTGCAGTTTGATACCAGTTGACCACACCTGGAATCACACTGCCTCCAATTCTGGGCACCCCAACTGAAGAGACGTTGACTTAAGGAGACGTTGACTCTAAGGTCAACAATTCTGGGCACCCCAACTGAAGGGAGACGTTGACTCTAAGGTCAGCAATTCTGGGCACCCCAACTGAAGGGAGATGTTGACTCTAAGGTCAACAATTCTGGGCACCCCAACTGAAGGGAGACGTTGACTCTAAGGTTAACAATTCTGGGCACCCCAACTGAAGGGAGACGTTGACTCTAAGGTCAACAATTCTGGGCACCCCAACTGAAGGGAGACGTTGACTCTAAGGTCAACAATTCTGGGCACCCCAACTGAAGGGAGACGTTGACTCTAAGGTCAACCATTATGGGCACCCCAACTGAAGGGAGACGTTGACTCTAAGGTCAACAATTCTGGGCACCCCAACTGAAGGGAGACGTTGACTCTAAGGTCAACAATTCTGGGCACCCCAACTGAAGGGAGATGTTGACTCTAAGGACAACAATTCTGTGCACCCCAACTGAAGGGAGACGTTGACTCTAAGGACAACAATTCTGTGCACCCCAACTGAAGGGAGACGTTGACTCTAAGGTCAACAATTCTGGGCACCCCAACTGAAGGGAGACGTTGACTCTAAGGTCAACAATTCTGGGCACCCCAACTGAAGGGAGACGTTGACTCTAAGGTCAACAATTCTGGGCACCCCAACTGAAGGAGACGTTGACTCTAAGGTCAACAATTCTGGGCACCCCAACTGAAGGGAGACGTTGACTCTAAGGTCAACAATTCTGGGCACCCCAACTGAAGGGAGACGTTGACTCTAAGGTCAACAATTCTGGGCACCCCAACTGAAGGGAGACGTTGACTCTAAGGTCAACAATTCTGGGCACCCCAACTGAAGGAGACGTTGACTCTAAGGTCAACAATTCTGGGCACCCCAACTGAAGGGAGACGTTGACTTAAAGGTCAACAATTCTGGGCACTAACTGAAGGGAGATGTTGACCTAAGGCTGAAGGGAGACGTTGACTCTAAGGTCAACAATTCTGGGCACCCCAACTGAAGGGGACGTTGACTCTAAGGACAACAATTCTGTGCACCCCAACTGAAGGGAGACGTTGACTCTAAGGTCAACAATTCTGGGCACCCCAACTGAAGGGAGACGTTGACTCTAAGGTCAACAATTCTGGGCACCCCAACTGAAGGGAGACGTTGACTCTAAGGTCAACAATTCTGGGCACCCCAACTGAAGGGAGATGTTGACTCTAAGGACAACAATTCTGGGCACCCCAACTGAAGGGAGACGTTGACTCTAAGGTGAACAATTCTGGGCACCCCAACTGATGGGGGAGACTCGTTGACTCTAAGGACATTCTGGGCACAATTCTGGCACCCCAACTGAAGGGAGACGTTGACTCTAAGGTCAACAATTCTGGGCACCCCCAATGAAGGGAGACGTTGACTCTAAGGTCAACAATTCTGTGCACCCCAACTGAAGGGAGACGTTGACTCTAAGGTCAACAATTCTGGGCACCCCCATTGAAGGGAGACGTTGACTCTAAGGTCAACAATTCTGGGCACCCCAACTGAAGGGAGACGTTGACTCTAAGGTCAACAATTCTGGGCACCCCAACTGAAGGGAGACGTTAACTCTAAGGTCAACCATTCTGGGCACCCCAACTGAAGGAGACGTTGACTCTAAGGTCAGCAATTCTGGGCACCCCAACTGAAGGAGACGTTGACTCTAAGGTCAGCAATCTGAGCACCCCCAGCTGAAGAGCGTTGACTCTAAGGTCAACAATTCTGGGCACCCCAGCTGAAGGGGACGTTGACTCTAAGGTCAACAATTCTGTACCCCCATTGAAGGAAGCGTTGACTCTAAGGTCAGCAATTCTGGGCACCCCAACTGAAGGGAGATGTTGACTCTAAGGACAACAATTCTGTGCACCCCCATTGAAGGGAGATGTTGACTCTAAGGTCAACAATTCCGGGCACCCTAGTTGAAGGGAGATGTTGACTCTAAGGTCAACAATTCTGGGCACCCCAATTCAATAGTTTGCACCCCAATGGAAGGGAGACGTGACTCTAAGGTCTGTCAACACTCTAAGGTCAAGGTCAGTTCTGGGCACCCAAATGAAGGGAGACATTGACTCCAAGGTCAACAATTCTGAGCACCCCGATTGAAGGGAGACATTGACTCTAATGTCAACAATTCTGGGCACCCCGATTGAAGGGAGACGTTGACTCTAAGGTCAACAATTCTGGGCACCCCAACTGAAGGGAGACATGACTCTAAGGTCAACAATTCTGGGCACCCCCATTGAAGGGAGACGTTGACTCTAAGGTCAACAATTCTGGGCACCCCAACTGAAGGGAGACATGACTCTAAGGTCAACAATTCTGGGCACCCCCATTGAAGGGAGACGTTGACTCTAAGGTCAACCATTCTGGGCACCCCAACTGAAGGGAGACGTTGACTCTAAGGTCAACAATTCTGGGCACGTTGACCTAAGGTCAAATTCTGAAACTGGGAGACGTTGACTCTAAGGTCAACAATTCTGGGCACCCCAACTGAAGGGAGACGTTGACTCTAAGGTCAACAATTCCCAACTGAGGCACTCTAAGGTCCCAACTGAACTGGGAGACGTTGACTCTAAGGTCAACAATTCTGGGCACCGTTGACTCTAAGGTCAACAATTGAACTGAAGGGAGATGTTGACTCTAAGGACAACAATTCTGTGCACCCCAACTGAAGGGAGACGTTGACTCTAAGGTCAACAATTCTGGGCACCCCAACTGAAGGGAGACGTTGACTCTAAGGTCAACAATTCTGGGCACCCCCATTGAAGGGAGATGTTGACTCTAAGGTCAACAATTCTGGGCACCCCTATTGAAGGGAGATGTTGTCTCTAAGATCAATAGTTCTGGGCACCCCAATGGAAGGGAGACGTGACTCTAAGGTCAACAGTTCTGGGCAACCCAATTAAAGGGAGACGTTGACTCTAAGGTCAATAGTTCTGGGCACCCCAATGGAAAGGAGACGTTGACTCTAAGGTCAACAGTTCTGGGCACCCCAAATGAAGGGAGACATTGACTCCAAGGTCAACAATTCTGGGCACCCCCATTGAAGGGACATATTGTCTCTAAGGTCAACAATTCTGAGCACCCCGATTGAAGGGAGACATTGACTCTAACGTCAACAATTCTGGGCACCCCGATTGAAGGGAGACGTTGACTCTAAGGTCAACAATTATGGGCACCCCAACTGAAGAGAGACATGACTCTAAGGTCAACAATTCTGGGCACCCCCATTGAAGGGAGACGTTGACTCTAAGGTCAACAATTCTGGGCACCCCAACTGAAGGGAGACGTTGACTCTAAGGTCAACAATTCTGGGCACCCCAACTGAAGGGAGACGTTGACTCCAAGGTCAACAATTCTGGGCACCCCTATTGAAGGGAGACATTGACTCTAAGATCAACAATTCTGGGCACCCCAACTGAAGGGAGACGTTGACTCTAAGGTCAACAATTCTGGGCACCCCAACTGAAGGGAGACGTTGACTCTAAGGTCAACAATTCTGGGCACCCCAACTGAAGGGAGACGTTGACTCCAAGGTCAACAATTCTGGGCACCCCAACTGAAGGGACATGTTGTCTCTAAGGTCAACAATTCTGAGCACCCCGATTGAAGGGAGACATTGATCTAAAGTCAACAATTCTGGGCACCCCGATTGAAGGGAGACGTTGACTCTAAGGTCAACAATTATGGGCACCCCAACTGAAGGGAGACATAACTCTTAAGGTCAACAATTCTGGGCACCCCAACTGAAGGGAGACGTTGACTCTAAGGTCAACCATTCTGGGCACCCCAACTGAAGGGAGACGTTGACTCTAAGGTCAACCATTCTGGGCACCCCAACTGAAGGGAGACGTTGACTCCAAGGTCAACAATTCTGGGCACCCCTATTGAAGGGAGACGTTGACTCTAAGATCAACAATTCTGGGCACCCCAACTGAAGGGAGACGTTGACTCTAAGGTCAACAATTCTGGGCACCCCAACTGAAGGGAGACGTTGACTCTAAGGTCAACAATTCTGGGCACCCCAACTGAAGGGAGACGTTGACTCCAAGGTCAACAATTCTGGGCACCCCAACTGAAGGGAGATGTTGACTCTAACTCACAACAACCCACAACAACCCAGTAAAATAAAAATAAATAGTCCTTCCGACAGTTGAACAATAGCTCCTATAATTTGGAAATAAACTCTACTTAAAAGCATTCTTCACGGCCAATTTCTCACTCGTGTTCTGACCATGTTCGAAGGTGGCACCATTTTCAGATTGCAAAAGAAAATGAATGGTTTGAATCTGGCTGGCATTTGGCAAATATTGCCATAAGACAGAAGGGAAAAGGCATGCTCCAACCTGTGTGGTATTTATCAAAATGGCGGCAGAAGCGGCAGTGTAGAAGAAAAAGTAAGTGTTTGGCAGGAGGGGGAAGAAAGGGCGCGAAGGGGAAGGGGGAGGAAGAGGTCTCTGTTGAAAGCTGGCATGGGCAAATTTGGACCTTCCAGGTGTTTTGGACTCCAACTCCCACCATTCCTAGCAGCCTCAGGCTCTTTTCCTTTTCCCCCCTCAGCCACTTAAGCAGGAAAGGGCCTCAGGCTCTTAGGAATGGTGGGAGTTGGAGTCCAAAGCACCCAGAGGGCCGAAGTTTTCCCATGCCTGTTTGAGGGACCTTAAAGTGGTGAGTCTCCTTCCAACATTGTGATTCTGGATAGAAAACAAACAACAACATAACACAACATTGTTTGATTCTACAGTGCTCTCTGGGTGTAGGTGAACTACAACATCCAAACTCAAGGTCAATTCCCAAGCAAACCCTTTCAGTACTTTCTCTTGGTAATAGAGTTCAATATGCCAAGTTGGGTTCAATTCCATTGTTGCAAGAGTTCAGGATGCTCTTTGATTGTGTGTTGACTATAAATCCCAGAAACTGTAACTCCCAAATGTCAATGTCTATTTTCCCCAAACTCCATCTGTGTTCACATTTGGGCATATTGAGTATTCATGCCAAGTTTGGTCCTGATCCAACATTGTTTGAGTCCACAGTGCTCTCTGGATATAGGTGAACTACAACTCCAAAACTCAAGGTCAATGCCCACCAAACTCTTATAGCATTTTCTCTTGGTTATGGGAGTTCTGTGTGGGAAGTTTGTGTCTTTCTGCCATTCCTGCCAGGATATCTATGTTGTGTTCATCGAAACAGGCCCAGGTTTCACACTGAGTGTATAAATACATTTAAAAACATATTAACTGTATGTATTACTGTGTTAGAGTGTCATTTTGTGACATTTTGGTTGCTGGTGTGCCCCAGGATTTTGCAAATGTAAAAAATGTGCTCCAGAAGGTCGAACTCCTCCTTTGCCACCTGAGCTCTCCTTCATCCAATCCCATCTCAGCCTCCGAGAAGGTGGAGAAAGACTGGGGGAGGGGCATCAAGTCTTCTTGTTACCTGCCGATCGGTGCCCATTCGGCACCTGTCGTGATCACTGTTGTCTGACCCTGTCCCTGGTGTCTCCCTGCAGCCCCTGTAACCATGTCTCGCCCGCTGACCGACCAGGAGAAGCGCAAGCAGATCAGCATCCGGGGCATCGTGGGCGTGGAGAACGTGGCGGAGCTGAAGAAGGGCTTCAACCGGCACCTGCACTTCACGCTGGTCAAGGACCGCAATGTGGCCACCCCTCGGGACTATTACTTCGCCCTGGCTCACACCGTGCGCGACCACCTGGTGGGCCGATGGATCCGCACCCAGCAGTACTACTACGAGAAGGACCCCAAGGTGAGCACCCGTTGTGGGAGGGCGTGCAATGGACTTGCTCAAATGGTGACTTTGGGGGGCGTGGGGCGTGAAAGGGCGATATTTTGCAATTGAAATGGTGACCTTTCCGTGGCTGAAAGGGTGGCCTTTTGGGAACTGAAGCAGCGGACTTTTGGGGTTGGAACTGTGACCTTTTGCAGCCAAAAGGTCGGTCTCTTGGAAGCTGACATGGGGGATCTGTTGGAGGCTAAAAGGGGGACTGAAATGGTGACCTTTCGCAGCTGAAAAGGTGACCTTTTTTGGCTGAAACAGTGGACTTTTGGGGTTGGAACGGTGACCTTTTGCAGCCAAACGTTTGGTCTCTCGGAAGCTGAAATGGCTGACCTGTTGGAGGCTAAAAGGGGGACTGAAATGGTGACCTTTCGCAGCTGAAAAGGTGACCTTTTTTGGCTGAAACAGTGGACTTTTGGGGCTGAAACGGTGACCTTTTTCAGCCAAAAGTTTGGGCTCTTTGAAGCTGAAACGGTGGACCTGGTGGAGGCTAAAAGGGTGAACTTCGGGGGACGGAAAGGTCCGTCTCTGGGGCTGCAAGGGTGGACCTCTTGGAGGCTGACGGAAAAGGTGACCTTTACTTCCTGAAACAATGACCTTTTTGCAACTGGAAAGGGTTCTTTTGTTAGGCTGAAAGGATAACCTTTATGGGACTGGAAGTGTCTCCGTTCGGGATCTTACAGTGCTTCCCCCATGTGGTCAAGTTGGGTGGGTGGGGGGTCCTCTTCCAGTTCTAGGATTCTGTGCTCCCTTGGGTGCTCCAGAACCTTGAACCCCTCCCTTGCATTCCATAACATTATTTTATTTATTATGTATTTATTTATGACATTTATATGCCGCCCTTTTCACCCTGAAAGGGACTCAGAGAGGTTTTTATTATTATTTTATATTATTATTATATGATATTATTATTATTATTATTATTATTATTATTATTATTGGAGCTCCTGGTGGCGCAATGGGTTAAACCAGTGTTTTTCAAGCTTTTCTGAGCCGCGGCACATTTTTTACATTTCCGAAATCCTGGGGCACGCCACCAACCAAAATGACACAAAAATGGCACTCTAACACAGTGATACATATAGTTAATATGTTTTTAAATGTATTGATACACTCGGTGTGAAACCTGGGCCCGTTTCGATGAACACAACATAGATATGACTTCCTCTCACATACTTATACATGGCTATCATGCCTTCTCTCAGACTTCTCTTCTTCACGCTAAACATGCCCAGCTCTTCAAGCCGCTCCTCATAGGTCATGTTCTCCAGACCCTTGTGAAATTTCACCCTGAGTGAAACTTGCTTCCAGTTAACTATGCATGTCATGAAGCTGTTATAAACAGTTCCTGGGGGGGGGGGGGCTCTCAAAAAATTAACATTTCCAAGCGGAGAGGCTCAATTTGTTTCTTGGAAACCTGTGAATGCTTCAGCCTCCCGATGCTCCCAGGTTCGCTTACTGCCCTGGAGCCATGCTGAGTCGAGGCTCCTCAAGGCTTCCTCAAGGGTGGCCTGGCCCTGGCATTCATCGGAACCCTTCTTTTGCCTCAGGGAGGACCTTTGGGGAGGGAAAGAGGGAGAAAGAGCTGCTAGGAGGCCAAAGAGTTCCAATTTCCCACGGCACACCTGATGATCACTCATGGCACACTAGTGTCCCGCGGCACACTGGTTGGGAAACACTGGGTTAAACCACTGAGCTGCTAAACTTGTTGACTGAAAGGTCGCAGGTTCGAATCCAAGAAGCGAGGTGAGCTCCCGCTGATAGCCCCGGCTTCTGCCAACCTAGCAGTTTGAAAACATGCAAATGTGAGTAGGTCAATAGGTACCGCTCTGGTGGGAAGATAACGGCACTCCATGCAGTCATTCTGACCACATGACCTTGGAGGTGTCTACGAACAATGCCGGCACTTCGGCTTAGAAATGGAGATGAGCACCAAACCCTGGACTTAGCGTAGATGCACCCAAAGCCAGTGTGACCACGGCGGAATCTGGGAATGGTCATGTCCAAAACTAGGCTGAGAAAACCTTCCGTTCAGTGGTGAAGGCAACATTTTCACTCTTCACTCGATGGCATTTGCAGGTATACTGCCCCTGGAAGTGGAGGTTCCACATTCATTATAGCTAATGATATAATTCCATCCAACAACGATTCCAACGATTCACCATAAAAATTAGCAACAAATTAGCCTAAGTTTCCTTTATGAATTAAAACTTGCAGAATCTACCAGAAAATATGGGATGCATCTACAATATTGAATTTATTTATTTATTTGCAGTATTTATATTCCGCCCTTCTCACCCCACAAGGGACTCAGGGTGGATTACAATGTACACATACATTCAATGCCATAGACACACAACACATATAGACAGACAGTCAGAGGCTATTTAACATTCCAACTTCTGGCCACTAGGGGAGCTGTCGCTTCACCGTCCATCTGCAACACTGATGAAATACTTTCCGCATTCCCCACATACTTTTGCTGGAGATTTTTTATGGCCACCAGGGGAGCTGCCACTTCTCATTCTTTGCATACTTCCTGGAGATTTGTATGGCCTCGTAAATCAGTTAAATTAGCCTCCCCACACATAGATGGTACCTAAATTTATTTATTATTTAATTTCCTAGCTGCCCTTTTCTTGACAGATGCAACTGTATTTTCTGGTGGGTGGGCAAAGCTTTTCTGGTCGCACAACAAGCTACACAATTGGCCGGAAGCTCACTCCGACTGGGGCTGGCTTCAAACTCACGACCTTTCGGTCAGTCGTGAACTTTAATGCAGCTGACACCCAGCCAGCTGCTCCACAGTCCCGGTGAATGCAGTTGAAAAACACATTGACTTCCATGACTCAATGCTATAAAATCTGTGAGCTGTAGTCTTACAAGAGTCTCCTTTGTGGGGAGAAAAAGTGGATTATAAATAAAAAATAATAATAAATAATAATCATCATCATACCCGCGGCCCTCTCTGAAGGGAGTACTCTTGCCTCTCCAAGCTGCAAGTCCCATCATTCCATAGCATTGAGCTATGGCAGTTTAAGTGGTGTCAAACTGCATTCATTCGACAGTGTAGATCAGGGGTAGGGAACCTACGGCTCGGGAGCCAAATGTGGCTCTTTTCATCATTGCATCTGGCTCTCCAGAGCAGCCCGGGCCTTGGTTTCCGAGCATGCAGCAGGGAGGAGTGACGCAAATGTGCCGCGACTGCCACTTCCGTGTCGCCATCGCTGCCTCTTCCTCATCCTCTGCTGCTCTCGGGGCCCTGCGCCCTCTTCGCCGGGATGGCAGCGCCTGGCGACGGCTACGCCTCCTCTTCCTCTTCGTCTTCCGCCATGGGCCTTGGGGGACGTAGCGGAGTGGGCCTGGCCCCGGTGCCACGGATCCGGCCTCGCTGCCCCTGGGGGACGCCCAGCTCATCGCCCTCATTGTCGGGCAGCTCTTCGACACCTTCCGGAGGGACTGCCCCGCCGACGTCGACACCAAGGTCCGCCTTGGCCGCGCGCCCTCCTCCCCCTTCCTTCCTTTTCCCCTTTATTTATTTATTTATTTGTTCAGTCTTATATTCCGCCCTTCCCAGCCGGCTCAGGGCGGTTCACATACATATTAAAATGCACTGCAAAGCAGTGGTACATCATAAAAACAACAAGAACAAGAAATAAAAGTTGCAAATAATGCAACGACAGTAGCATGGACAGTTGCACCATCCAGGGGCTTCAATCGAAGGCAAGCCTGAGCAACACAGTTTTGCAAGCCCTCCGGAATGGGATAAGCTCCGCCATCGCCCGGACGTCGTCTGGCAGTGCGTTCCAGAGCATTGGGGCACCGACTGAAAAGGCTCGTTGCCTTGTCTTTCATTCTTTTTCCTCCCTCTCTCCCTACTTTCTTTCCTCCCTCCCTCTTTGTTCCTTCCTCTTCCATTCTTTCCTTCTCTCCTTCCTTTTCCCTCTCTCTCTCCCCTTCTTTCCTCCTTTCTCCCTCTTCCTTCCTTTTCCTTCCTTCCTTTCTCCCCTTCACCCTTTCCTTCTCCTTCTCTCTTTTCTTTCCCCTCCCTCTCTCCCCTTCCTCCTTTCTCCCTCTTCCTTCCTTCCTTCCTTCCTTTCTCCCCTTCACCCTTTCCTTCTTCTCTCCTTCCTTTTCCCTCCCTCTCTCCCCTTCCTTCTTTCCTCCATTCTCCCTCTTGCTTCCTTCCCCTTCTTTCCTTTCTTTCTCCCCCTTCACCCTTTCCTTCCCTCCTTTCTTTCCCCTCCCTCTCTCCCCTTCCTTCTTTCCTCCATTCTCCCTCTTCCTTCCTTCCCCTTCCTTCCTTCCTCCCCCTCTCCTTCTCTCCTTCCCTTTCCCTCCCTCTCTCCCCTTCCTTCTTTCCTCCATTCTCCCTCTTCCTTCCCTCCCCTTCCTTCCTTTCTCCCCCCTTCACCCTTTCCTTCTCCTTCTCTCCTTCCTTTTCCCTCCCTCTCTCCCTTCCTTCTTTCCTCCATTCTCCCTCTTCCTTCCCTCCCCTTCCTTCCTTTCTCCCCTTCACCCTTTCCTTCTCCTTCTCTCCTTCCTTTTCCCTCCCTCTCTCCCCTTCCTTCTTTCCTCCATTCTCCTTGCTTCCTTCCCCTTCTTTCTTTTCTTTCTCCCCTTCAGCCTTTCCTTCTCTCCTTCCTTTTCCCTCCCTCTCTCCCCTTCCTTCTTTCCTCCATTCTCCCTTTTGCTTCCTTCCTCTTCTTTCCTTTCTTTCTCCCCCTTCACCCTTTCCTTCTCTCCTTTCTTTCCCCTCCCTCTCTCCACTTCCTTCTTTCCTCCATTCCCCCTCTTCCTTCCTTGCTCTTCCTTTCTTTCTCCCCTCCACCCTTTCCTTCTCATTCTCTCCTTCCTTTTCCCTCCTTCTCTCCCCTTCCTTCTTTCCTCCATTCTCCCTCTTCCTTCCTTGCCCTTCCTTTCTTTCTCCCCTTCACCCTTTCCTTCTCTCCTTTCTTTTCCCTCCCTCTCTCCCCTTCCTTCTTTCCTCCATTCTCCCTCTTCTATTCTTATTCCTTCTCCTTCCTTTCTTTTCTCCTTTCCCCTTTATTATTTTACTTTTTCCTCACTCCCTTTCCTTTCTTTTCCCCACTCTTTCCTTTCCTCCCTTCCCATTTCCTTCTTTCTTTTCCCCTCCTTGTGTCTCTCCTGCTTTTCTTTTCTTCCTTTTCCATGGTTCGTTCTTCTTTTCTTTCTTCCTCTCCCCCTCCCTCCTGTATTTCCTCTGTATTTCTTTCTTTCCCCCTTCCTTCCTTCCGTCTTCTCTTCCTTCCCAGAGTCCTGAGCGTGCCTTTTGCAGAGCCAGGTCTGAAGTGTCCTGTCATTCTGCCGGGGGAATCCTTTTCTCATCGTATAGACTCACTTTTAGTTTAATTCAGTCTTAAAATATATTATATATATTATATGGCTCTCACTGGAATAAATTTCCAAATATTTTGTTTTTATGGCTCTCTCAGTCAAAAAGGTTCCCGACCCTTGGTGTAGATCAGGGCTGTCCAACTTCTACCGGCCCAAGGGCTGGAATTCCGGTCACTGATCACCTGGGGGGCCACTCCACCCCACCCCCGGCCACGCCCCCGGCCACGCCCCCGCCCCTCCTCCTCCGGTTTCGCCCGCTTCTGAGGCTGGCGTGACGCTTTGGGAGAGAGGGCAGAGCCACGGGGGGCTCCCCATGGCTCCGCCCTCCCACCCAAAGTGTCACGCCAGCCTCAGAAGCGGGCGAAACCACGCGCATGCGCACACTTTTTTTGGATTTTTTAAAAAAAATGGAATTTTTTTAAAAAAATTTAAAATTAATTTTTTTGCAGGAGGGTAGGAGGGCCACATCCAAGGGGCTGGCGGGCCATGTGCGGGCCGCGGGCCGGCTGTTGGACAGGCCCGGTGTAGATGCAGCACCCCATTTGGGCAAGTGTGGGAGCCTTGCAGAACCCTTCCCTCCGCCTGATGAATCACTCTGTGTCATTCTTCCACTCACTCCAAGCTAATCTGTGTTCTTGAGTTCTGTGTGTTCTGTTCTGCCTAAGATTTGGACTTCTCTTCTTCATGGGGTGAATAGAGTCAAGGGGAGTGGAGCTCGGGTGGAGAGAGAGATAGATATACAATTGCTGAAGGGCGGAGAATTCGGGCAAATGTTGGTTTATTTTCCTTGCCAAGTTCTAGTAACACAAAAGAGGTACACCTTGCAGCGTTGAGGTACTGGCTGTGCCCCGCGGGCATGCAAACAAAAGCACTCATTTGCACTCTGCAGAATTAATTTGGGGCTTTTGCAACGTTTAGAAAAGCTATAATTCAAAAAAACTTCATGTTGAGTGGCGGGTTTGGTTTGGCTCCAGACACAAAACTTTTCCTTAACCATTTGTCACTGATTTTTGTGGTGACTTGAAAATTTATTTATTATTCGTATTTATTATTATACAAATTATTTATTATTATTAAAATGGGATTAATTGCTGGAGAAAAGTATTACAATGCCTCAACCTATTATTATTATTATTATTTTACTGACACAAAAACACAGTATGTCACAGCAAACGAGATAGATATGCTGGATTTCGTATTTCAAAATCACATTATTACAATAATAATAATAATAATAATAATAGGTTTAGGCACTGTAATACTTCTTATTTTACCGACACAAAAACACAGTATGTCACAGCAAACGAGATAGATATGCTGGATTTCGTATTACAAAATCACATTATTACAATAATAATAATAATAATAATAATAGGTTTAGGCACTGTAATACTTATTATTGCCTAGCCTGCCGCAGATGGTAGAACACGGATCTGCTGACAGTGGAGACTTGGACCTCCATTGTCAGCAGCAGGTCCAGCTGGACCCCCTATTGTACCCATAGGCTTAGCTGGACCTTAGTAACCCACTCACGACACAGTCTCTGTGGTTAAATGCTTTATTCAGAACAGGGCTGTCCAACAAGCGGCCCATGGGCCGCACACGGCCCGCCAGCCCCTTGGATGCGGCCCTCACCCTCCTGCAAGAATTCGGGTTTTTTTTAAATGGCAAAAATTCGAGCTCTGGGAAGCGGGGCTGCTCGCGGGGGTGGGGCCGCTCGCAGGGGCGGGGCTGCTCGCGGGCATGCGCAGCAGGGCGGGAGCGGCAAGGGGCCCTCCGCCATGTCCCTGGCTGCTGCAGCGGCTACCCTGGGAGCTTACCTTCCTTTCTCTTCCTTCGGAGAAGGAAGGTAAGCTCCCGGGCACGGCCGCTGCAACAGCCAGGGACATGCGGAGGGCCCTCTCGCCGCTCCCGCCCTGCCGTGCATGCCCGGAGCCCTTGTGCCCGCCCCTTTTCGGCGCGGGCTGGGTGACGCCAGGCGTGGCGCCGGCGGCCGCGGCCGGGAGCTGGAGAAAGGAAGGAAGAGAAAGGAAGGTAAGCTCCCGGGGCGGCCGCTGCAGCAGCCAGGGACATGGCGGAGGGCGGCTCGCCGCTCCTGCCCTGCTGCGCATGCCCGCGAGCCCCCGCTGCGGCCCCCAGGTGATCAGTGACCGGAATTCCGGCCCTTGGGCCAGTAGAAGTTGGACAGCCCTGATTTAGAATACTGGTTATAGAAAAGGCAAAGTAGAAATCACTGGATGCAAAAAGTATTAAGGAAACAGTCTTCACTGCAAGGCAAGTCTCTGGAAGTTGCAAGGATAAAGTCTCTAGATGCCGCAAGGGCTAATCCACAGGCCCGATAGCCTGGCTGGGAAGCAAGGTCTCCACGGCTAGGCGAACCCCGGTGGTTCCCTCAGTGGAGCAAAGCAAGGTAAATCAAAAGTTGGCACGAGATCCAGACTGAAGTCCTGCTTGAGCCTTTGTAGGTTGGTTCCTACCTAACTCCGCAATGCGCTGACTTCTCCTGGGCCTTCCCACAGGAACTGAAAGGGAGTCTTTCTTAACTCTCCTATCTGCCGGGCTCTGGAATTCCAGTTTCCCTTGAACCTGTTGGGGCTCCGTTGGGGAAAGCGGCAGAGCCGGGCCTTTAGGCCTCTCTGCCTTTTTGCTGGGGACATGGCGGCAGTTTGGTTCGCCAGACACCGCCAGACTCTTTACTACAGGCGATGGGCATAATGCCTCGCCGTCCAGAGTAGGCAGCCGGAGCTCACACCCGCCCGGTTGACCCAGCCAAAGGATCTCCGTCTTCGATGTATTCACTTTCAACTGACTGGCTCGTAGCCACCCAGTCACAGCTTCAAGGCAGTGTTGGAAACAATCGGGTACAGAGTCTGGTCGGCCACCCATCCTCAGCACCAGCTGGGTGTCATCAGCGTACTGATGACACTCCAGACCCAGGCCCGGATTAACGTTTTGTGGCGCCCTAGGCCACACTCTGTAAATGCCTCCCCCGAGGGGGGGCGCTTGCGGGGGGCGGAGCCGCTTGTGGGGGCGGGGCTGGCGCGAGCAAGAAGGAGCCGGGGGAAGTCCCGCCCCTAGGGTGTCTGATGTGGCTTCCCCCCGGCACCTTCTCCCTCGCGCGGGCGGGCGCCGCTCCTTCCTTCAGTGAAGGCTCAGCGATGAGTCCAGGATCACTCCCAAGCTGCGAACCTGCGTCTTCAGGGGGAGTGTAACCCCATCCAACACAGGCTGTAACCAGGCATGTAGCCAGGGGGGGGCTAAGGGGGCTTCAGCCCCCCCCAAATTCTCAGGGTGGTCTGCGAAAAGGCCTTACTGGTACATTATTTAAACTGTTATGTTTATTCATATCATGATCTGATCACCATGCTCATTATATCCCACATTCATGGGGTTATTGGGATAACAATACAAAAGGTTTGCTAGGGTAGACTCTCTTCCACCCAGTCTTCCCCCGAACCAAACTCAGCCCCGAATCAAAATCCTGGCTACGGCCCTGGCTGTAACCCAGAAGATCATAATAGCCTTGATGGTTCATAGGGGAGAATATGTTCGGACAGGTAAACTGGGAACATATTTTCAAACCAGGAACATAAAATTATTTATTTATTTATTTATTTGCCCTGCTTCTATACCGCCTCTCTCTCTCAGCCCGAAGGCGACTCCAGGCGGTGAACAAGCGGCAACAAGTGCCCATATACAATACATCACAAGATCAAAACAGTCATATAAAAACATATAAAATTAACAGTTAAAAACTACAAAATACAAATCTCGGCTCCGCAATCTTAAAATCGGTTTCCGTTTCGTCGTCATAGTAATCCTTTATCTCGATTAACGTTCGTCTGCGAATGCTTGCTCGAAAAGCCAAGTCTTGACTTTCTTACACAATGTCAGGAGGGAGGGGGCCGATCTGATGTCACTAGGAAGGGAGTTCCAAAGCCGAGGAGCCACCACTGAAAAGGCCCTGTCTCTCGTCCCCGCCAGGCGCGCCTCCGAAGCAGGCGGGACTGAGAGCAGGCCCTCTCCAGATGATCTTAAGCATCGTGATGGTTCATAGGGAGAGATGCGTTCGGACATGTAAGTTGGACCAGAACCGTTTAGAGCAGTGGTTCTCAACCTGCTCAATGCCGCGACCCCTTAATCCAGTTCTTCATGTTGTGGTGACCCCCAACAATAACATTGTTTTTGTTGCTACTTCATAACTGTAATTTTACTACAGTTATGAACTGTAATGTAAATATATGATATGCTGAATGTATTTTCATTCACTGGACTAAATTTGGCACAAATACCCAATATGCCCAAATTTGAATGCTGGTAGAGTTGGGGGGGTAGATTTTGTCATTTGGGAGTCATAGTTGCTGGGATTTAGAGTTCACCTACAATTAAAGAGCATTCTGAACTCCAGCAATGGTGGAATTGAACCAAACTTTGCACATAGAACTCCCATGACCAACAGAAAATACTGGGTTTGGTGAGCACTGACCTTGAGTTTTGGAGTTGTAGTTCACCTACATTCAGAGAGCACTGTGGGCTCAATGATGGATCAACACCAAACTTGGCATACTCAATATGCCCAAATGTAAATACTAGTGGAGTTTGGGGGAAATAGACCTTGACATTTGGAAGTTGTAGTTGCTGAGATTTATAGTTTTCCTACAAAAAGAGCTTCTTGGACAAACTTCCCATACAGACCCCCCAATGACCAACAGAAAATACTGTGTTTTCTCATGGTCTTTGGCGACCCCTCTGACACCCCCTCGTGACCCCCCTAGGGGTCCCAACCCCCAGGTTGAGAAACACTGGTTTAGAGCTTTAAAGGCCAAAACCAGCACTTGGAATTGTGCCCGGTAGCAAACTGGCAGCCAGTGGAGCTGGCACAACAGAGGGGTTGTACGCTCCCTGAGTGCCGCTCCTGTTATCAACCTGGCTGCTGTCTGTTTGGACCAATTGAAGCTTCTGAGCAGTCTTCAAAGGCAGCCCCACGTAGAGAGCGTTGCAGTAATCTATACGGGATGTAACCAGAGCATGGACTACCGTGGCCAAGTCAGATTTCCCAACGTACAGGCGCAGTTGGCACGCAAGTTTTAATTGTGCGAATGCTCCCCTGGTCACCGCCGAAACCTGGGGTTCCAGGCTCAGCGATGAGTCCAGGATCACACCCAGACTGCGAACCTGCGTCTTCAGGGGGAGTGTAACCCCATCCAACACAGGCTGTAACCCTATGCCCTGTTCGGCCTTTCGACTGACCAGGAGTGCCTCTGTCTTGTCTGGATTCAATTTCAATTTGTTCGCCCTCATCCAGTCCGACACAGCGGCCAAGCACCGGTTCAGGACCAAAACAGCCCCGGCAGGCTTCAAATTTTGTTACCTAATGCTGTCTTCAAGGGCAGCCGCAATACGGCACATGGTAGTAGTCCAGCATGGGAATGACTAGACCAGTGTTTTTCAACTTTTTTTGAGCCGGGGCACATTTTTTACATGTACAAAATCCTGGGGCACACCACCAACCAAAATGACACAAAATGACACTCTAACACACAGATAGTTAATATATTTTTGAATGTATTTATACACTCAGTGTGAAACCTGGGCTTGTTTCAATGAACACAATTTTGTCATTTGGGAGTTGTAGTTGCTGGGAGTTATAGTTCACCCACAATCAAAGAGCACTGTGAACTCCACCAATGATGGAATGGAATCAAACTTCCCACACACATCTCCCATAACCAAGAGAAAATACAATAAGAGTTTGGTGGGCATTGACCTTGAGCTTTGGAGTTGTAGTTCACCTATATCCAGAGAGCACCGTGGACTCAAACAATGTTGGATCAGGACCAAACTTGGCATGAATACTCAAGATGCCCAAATGTGAAGACAGATCGAGTTTGGGGAAAATAGACCTTGACATTTGGGAGTTACAGTTTCTGGGATTTATAGTTAACACACAATCAAAGAGCATCCTGAACTCTTGCAACAATGGCATTGAACCAAAACTTGGCATAGTGAACTCTCATTACCAACAGAAAAAGTGTTCGGCAGCAGGGGGAAGAAAGTGTATCGGAAATTCCAATTTCCCACGGCACACCTGATGATCGCTCGCGGCACACTAGTGTGCCACGGCACACTGGTTGAGAAACACTGGACTAGACTACTTGTTGTAGATTTTCACCTTAGAGTTAAGAAGACAAGGGATTCCAAGGAGGATGAGACTTGTAACTGGGTCAAATAATCAGTCATAGGGCGGGCATCCGCAGACATAGTGTGTGTCTGCAGGTGCCCTGGCCGTTGGCTCCAGACGGTCACGGGTTCAATGCCAGTTTAAGAAAAGGCTCTTGTATAATAATAGGGTTGCAGTAGAAGAAGAAGAAAAAACCCATTGCCACTCCTGGAAAGCAAACAGCGGACAAACGGATAGATCATAGACAAAAGCACAGGTCGCCTTCCCTGAATTGGATTGACTTAATGAACCATCTCACAGTCCGTTTTGGGCGGCTAACCACCTTTAATGGAGCTTTAGCCCTGCGGATTAAGGCGTAATCCCTTTTGTGTCGTCAGGCGGAAGGTGAGGCGGGCAGGCCCCCCGCGGAGAGGCTCACCCCTCGTCCGTCCGGCCTCTCCTAGAGGTTCACGGCTTCTGGATCAAAGAACAGTCCTTTGTCTCCAACCTTCGCCTCCGTCTATTTTGGGAAAACCCCGGTCTTTGGGGAGATTGAGGGCCTTCACATTGGAGATCCCACCCAGAATCTCGGTTAGAGACGTTGGGCTGGGTTGGAAATGTCAGCTCCCCATCTCAATCAAGAGATGAAAGCGGGATATAAGTAAGTCTAATAATGTGAAACGTCGGCCTTTCTGTCTTTCCCCAAGTGGGAGGACCGACAACAAACAGGAACGTTGGCCAAAAGGACCACCAAGCCCAGCCATGCTTTCAGACCAAACTACTCTAAATTTAACTGATCTCTGGAATGTTAAATTGCCCCTATGTCTGTCTATTAGGCATGGTTTAGAACCCAAAAATAGGAAATCAAAAATCTAATGGGGGGGATTTTTTTTTTATTAGTAATAGGAAGACTTACAAAAAAATTTCCAAAAATTTCTAAAATGTAACTTAATTACTAACAAAATTCGTTAGTAGTTTGTATGCCAGCGCATGCGCATTCCAGATGGTTTTGGCCTACAACTCCCAGAAATCCTAACAGCTGGTAAATTGGCTGGGATTTCTGGGAGTTGTAGGCCAAAACTTGAATAAATCACACTGAATTCTAGATGGGACTCTCCAAATAGGAAGGAGGGAGGGAGGGAGGGAGGGAGGGTATTTCTATTCTTGGAAGCAGCAAAAGAAAAGGAGGAGGAGCCCCCACCCTGGCTCCTCACTGCCTCTCTCACCCCGATCCCGAGGACCGAGGGCCCAAGTTTGCCCAGGCTGGTCATATACCTACATTCCATGCACATGCAATAATACAGCAGTAATAACAATGGGTATAAGAAGAGGTAAAATTCAAACCAAAGTATTCTGACTGGTCCCTGCCTCATGCGGTGCAAACGGGCTCTTCTCTGTGAGCGGGGAATTAGCCGGGAAAAGCCAGCGTTTTCTGCTTGGGTGCACACACATACATATTCTTTGTGGGGATTTGCTGCAGAATCTTCTCTATGAGCCCGGGATTCTGCAGCAAATCCCCCAAGAATATGTATGTGTGTGCACCCAAGCAGAAAACGCTGGCTTTTCCCGGCTCACAGAGAAGAGCCCATTTGCACCGCATGAGGCAGGGACCAGTCAGAATACTTCGGTTTGAATTTTACCTCTTGTTATTGTTATTACTGCTGTATTATTGCATGTGCATGGAATGTAGGTATATGACCAGTTGGATTACTTATAATATTAGGCACTTACAGTAGCATTCATTCTATTATACATTAGGTTGGTTTCTCACCCCAATACTCTTTGATGCTTTAGATCCTGGCAGGGCAGGAGAGGCAGGAAGCCTGGAAAAATGTAAACAGAGAGGTTTACTCAGAAGTAAATCCACAAAGGAGGGCCCTTCATCCAAAGTGCCCTCCTTTGCAGATTTACTTCTGAGTAAACCTCTGTTTACATTTTTTCCAGGCTTCCTTCCAGCCGAATGAAGGAGCGAGTTTAGGGCTTGCCTTGCCATAATACTTATTGGCAAGGGAGGCGGGAGGGTGGTGAGAGAGAAGGAGGGCCCTCCTTACGACCTAATAACGACACTTAAGAAAATCCTGGCCCCAAAGTTCTATAAAGAAAGTCCACTTCCTGGTTGGCGTTCCAGGTGCGGAAATACTCGACAGTAGCATTTCTTACAATTTCTTACGAAACGAATCATTTTCATAACTTTTTTCTCATGCCTACTGTCTATATATGTTGCGTGTCTATGGCATTGAATGTTTGCCTATATATGTGCATTGTGATCCACCCTGATTCCCCTGCGGGGTGAGAAGGGCGGGATATAAATGACGTAAATAAATAAATACTCACACAACTCATAAAGTTTATTCTAAATTTCCGTATTCTGTAGGACTTCCGAGTTATGCAAAGAGGCAAGCGCACATCAGCAATATATGATGCATAACTTATTTATTTATTTATTTACTAGCTGTACCCGGCACGCGTTGCTGTGCCCTATTTAGGAGATGCGAGAAAGTCTGAGTATGTAAGGTTTGGAATTGATGTTACTTATGGTCTTGGTGGGGCCGTGGCTGTGTCGTTGTGGGTTGTTCTGGTGGGTGGGAAGTTGAAGTCCTGGGGAGTTGTCGGTGTGTGGTGTTGCTGGGGTTGCAGAGCTTGTGGATATACAATGTTTTTTGTCTTTCCGTCTGCTGTGTTGATGGAAGGTTCTGTGGTTTCCCAACTCTGGATTTGAAAAAAAAAGAAACTGTGTTTCTGTTCTGGCGTTTGTTCTGCCCTTTTTTTGTTTGATGTATGTAGCGTTGCGAGTGTGTCGTCCGATGCTGTTCTTTTAGGAGGCATGGATTGTCTTTTGGGTGAGTTTCTGCCTGTGTGGAAGGAAGGAATGGCATACAAATGGGTTGAGCAGTAGACGCAAGGTTGTGTTATGTGCGTATTTTGTTGTGTGTTGGTATTACCTTTTTGGTGAGTTAGTGGGTGTGTGGTGGAATTTTGGGTGGTAGTATGTTGTGAAATGCTTGTTTGGATGGGGTGTTTTGGGTGTTAGTAGAGTATCAGTGCAGTGTTGTGTTGTGGTTGGAGTATAGGTGGAGTTGGTTTTTGTTTGTGGTGGTGGTAGGTGTTGTGTGTGCGGGGTCCTGTAAGGTTGGGGGGATGGGTTGTGATAGGAAGTTGTGTTGTGTTGTGTGGGTAGGAATTGCTGGAGAATTGCTCCCTCATAGAGTTTGGTTTTGTCAGTTTAACCTAACTGACTGAACTCAAATCACTCAGCATTCTATCCTAGCCTTGGCTGGCTGTGCCCAGCGTTACTATGGTTACTCAGCCTCCCGGGATTTTGTGTGGGCCGATGGTGGCCAATGGTTTTCGCTGGCTGCCGCTGTTTTGGGGGCCTTCTAGGTTTTGGGGGGGAAAGTTTCTTTGCTAAAAACCTTCCTTGCTTGAGGCCTATTTGTGTTGGCAAGCTTGGTGTCTCTGCCTTGGAAGGTTTCTCTGTCTCTGTCAGTCGTTCGATGACGGGACTTCCTTTATATAATAGATTTATTTATTTACTTCATTTCTATTCCACCCTTCTCACCCCGCAGGGGACTCAGGGCGGATTACAATGTACACATTACATTTAGACACACAAACACACAAGACAGAAAGAGGCAAGTTAACATCTGGCCACCAGGGGGAGGTGTCGTACTCCTTCATTCCTCAGCGTGTTTTCTGGAGTTTTTTTTAGGGGCGTAAGTCAAGGTGGGTCGCAGTTCACGGACCAAAAAAAATGGAAACAAAAACGCAACGCGCTGCCAGCGCACATGGAAATGACTCTCTCTCTCTCTCTTTCTCTCTCGGGGGAGGGCGGGGGAGAGCCCTGCGGGGGGCGGGGAAGGAGGGCGCGAGGAGGCGAAGGGAAGCCCCCAGGGCCGCTGCCGGGCATGCGTGGCACCCAGGAACATGGCGGAGGAGGCAGAGGTGCTTGCGCCCTCCTTCCTTGACAAGACCAGGGGTGCCGCGCATGCCCGGCAGCGGCGCCGGGGGCTTCCCTCTGCCTCCTCCTCCTCGCACCCTCCTTCCTTGACTCAAGGAAGGAGGGCGCGAGGAGGCGGAGGCAGAGCCCCCGGGGCCGCTGCCTGGCATGCACGGCAGGAGGGCCCAAGCGCTGAGCGGCAGCGCCTCGCCTTCGCCTCAGGAGGAGGAAGTGCCGCCGCTGCCGCCGGAAAACATGGTCCTCCTCCTGCCCTCACCCTCCTGCTCCTCCTCCTCCTCAAGAGGTAGGTAAAAGGAAGGAGAGAAGGAAAGGGTGAAGGGGGAGAAGGGAAGGAAGAGGAAGGAAGGAAGGAAGAGGATGGAGGAAAGAAGGAAGGGGAGAGAGGGAAGGAAAAGGAAGGAGAGAAGGAAGGGGTGAAGGGGGAGAAAGGAAGGACTACAATACAACAAAAGGAAGATACAAATCCCAACTCATCCTGAGCAAACTGCTAAAGGTCTCTTAATGTTATCAACAAGAGGGAAAATGGCCATCTGTCAAGAGTCCTTTGATTGTGCTTTCCCTCCATGTGGGTAGAAGGGGTTAGCCACAGACTATGGCACAGCAACGCATGCACGGGTCAGCTAGTTATTACTATATTTTCTGCTTCTTGGCAGGAGTGGGTTGGACTGGATGGCCCACCAGGTCTCTTCCAATTCTAGGATTCTATGATGCCCATGTTTCTGGATCTGAATAATAATAATTATCTGTATTTATACCCCGCCACCATCTCCCCGAAGGCCCACGAGGTCTCTTCCAACGCTAGGATTCTATGATTCTATATTAATGCGCTTTTTTTTGTTTAGACTTGGGTCTCATCTCAAGGATATTTATTTATATGAAAGTTTTCCAAAATCAGAAAGAAAGAAAAAAAATCTGAAATCCAAACAATTTCTAGACCCAAGCATTCTAGATACTAACTTGATAGAATTCTTTGAGGGTGTAAATAAACACATAGATAAAGGGGACCCAGTCGATATTGTCTACCTTGACTTTCAAAAGGTTTTTGACAAAGTCCCTCACCAAAGGCTCCTAAATAAGCTCTCCAGCCATGGAATCAGAGGACAGGTCTTGTCCTGGATTGGAACCTGGCTAAACTGTAGGAAACAAAGGGTGGTAATAAACGGACATTTCTCTGGGTGGAAAGAGATGAGAAGTGGCGTACCCCAAGGTTCAGTTTTAGGACCGTTACTTTTTAATTTATTCATAAATGATCTGGATGTAGAAGTAAATTGTGAGGTAGCAAAGTTTGCAGATGACACTAAACTGTTCAGGGTAGTTAAAAATGAAACTGACTGTAAAGAGCTCCAGAAAGATCTCTCGAAATTGAGTGAATGGGCAACAAAGTGGCAAATGCATTTTAACCTAAACAAGTGTAAAGTCATGCACATCGGGGCAAAGAACCCCAAATACACTTATCAACTGATGGGGTCAAAGCTTTCCGAGACAAACCAGGAAAGGGATCTTGGGGTTTTGGTGGACAGCTCAATGAAGATGTCAACCCAGTGCGCAGCAGCAATGAAAAAAGCAAATTCTATGCTTGGCATGATCAGGAAGGGAATCGAAAAATAGGTCGGCAAATGTTGTATTGCCTCTCTACAAATCTATGGTGAGGCCACATCTGAGTACTGTGTACAATTCTGGTCACCGCACCTCAAGAAGGATATAACGGAACTGGAAAAGGTACAGAAAAGGGCAACAAGAATGATCCAAGGGATGGAGCGGCTCCCTTATGAAACCAGGTTGCAACGCCTTGGTCTTTTCAGCCTTGAAAGACGGCGTTTAAGAGGTGACTTGATCGAAGTGTATAAAATCATGCATGGGATAGAAAAGGTGAATAAAGAAAAATATTTTCTCTGTCACCCAACACTAGGACTAGGGTCACTCCCTAAAGCTCCAAGGTAGGAAAGTTAGGACTAATAAAGGGAAATATTTCTTCACCCAGAGGGTCATTGGGTTATGGAACTCACTTCCAGAAGAGGTTGTGACAGCTGTCAGCCTGGACAGCTTCAAGGCAGGATTAGACAGATTCATGGATACCAAGGGAATCAGTAGCTACTGAAATGGACATCCAAGTGCCACCTCTGTGTTGATGGAGGCAGGCAGGATTTTCCCCGGGTACTGGTTGTGGGGGGTCGGGAGCAGGTGAGGGTTTTGCCCTCCTTTCTGCTAGAGATCCCTGTGTACAACTAGTGGGCCACTGTGTGACACAGAATGCTGGACTAGATGGGCTGAGGCCCGATTCAGCATGGCTCTTCTTATGTTCTTATGTTCTTATGTAGATAAGGGATACTCAATGTGCGTTGTGTTTATTTATAAGCTACCCTTTTTCCGGTTCGAAGTGATTAGAACATATGAAGCCGGATACAGACAAACTACGTTACTGTAAGTAAACACGAAAACCCCAAATATCTGAAGAATTTTAGCAAAGGGCTGCTCAGCCTGAATAGTCCTAGGAAGGTCTAGGTCAGGGAATATTGGGTTTTATTCATTCATTCATTCGACTTGTACACCACCACTCCCAGAGGCTCGGGGCGGTTTACAAAGCTCAATAAAACAGTAAAACAATAAAACAAAGCATGTTAAAAGCATAACATCAGGATTCAAAAGCTTGCTTGAACAGAAAGGTTTTGCAAGCTTTGTGAAAGGTCATCAGGTTTCGCATCGCCCGAGTCTCGGATGGTAGATTGTTCCAGAGAACTGGGCCAACGATAGACAAGGCCCTCCGTCGGGTTGCTGTTAGATGATAAGATGATAAGATTTCATGCTAGGAATGACCAAAAGGTTCTGATCTTTGGACCATGTCTATGATGGTACGTACTCTCTATCTCCTACATCAGGGGTGCTCACACTTTTTCAGCATGGGAGCTACTGATTAAAAAACCAAGTCCCAAAGATCACCTGCCCAGAAATGTAAAACGTATAACTATTTTCTTATTTATTTATTTATATTTATTACTCATTCTTATGTACCGCTCCTTCCAGCAGGCTCGGGGCAGTTTACATAAAATGAAGTTCTAAAACATCAACATTTCAATTTAATAACAACAATATAAAACAGAGCATAAAAATACATCCAACCACCCCATTTCTCCCACACTGCCATATTACTACACATATTGTCAGCCAGAAAGTAAGAAGAGAGGCTTTTGAACTGCAAGGCCATTTAATACTCAGCAAGGTAAACAAAGGGGCATGCAAAAATACATCCAACCACCCCATTTCTCCCACATTTCCATATTCCCCAACATATATTTCTCAAGGAACAAAGCAAGCAGAGAGGCTTTGGAGCTAAAAGGCCATTTTTAAACATTAAAAATAAACAAAGAGACATGCCACAGAACAATCAAGCACCCACCCCAAAGTAAAAAGACCGACCTTTGAGATGCGGTAAGGAAATGACCCCAAAGCGTCCTTCTCCTCCTCCTCAGTCGTTGCTCCTATTTCCATGCCGCCAGCATGCGTGCTGCCTCCAAGAGCTCACGAGAAGTCCGAGAGGCAGAATGGGCGCTTCTGCGCATGCGCGCGGGGCCAGCCATGCATCGTGTCATGCAGGCCCCTTTGGTCTCCTATGACTCTGAGTGGCTGGAGAAGGATGGAGGGAGGAGGAGGAATCCAAAAGAGGGGGCCCATTCTGCCCCTTGGACTCTGGAGCTTTTGGAGGCGGCGCGCGAGCAGGGAGCGGGGAGGCGCAACGACGGAGGACTTCTTTGCAGCGTGCAGGGACGCGTGCAGAGGACCAACAGCAAAAAACCTAGTCAGGGGCCTGAAGATCACCAGGATGAGGCCCAAAGATCACCCTGGTGATCCCGATCACCATTCTGAGCACCCCTGTCCTACATGAATGTTTGTATATATGCTTGATATATTTCCTCATTTAGCTAGGCTGTTATTATTGTTCAACACTTTACTGTATTGATTATATACTACCTATATTTGTTGATGCTATAGTGTTGTTCCTGCTGCGGGACGCCCTCTAGAATCTCCGTATTGGTCACGCCCACGGTCCTGAAGAAGCCCCTTTCGGGGAGAAAGAATAGAACCATTCGTTGACCGCTTTGGAAGCCCCCCAGTTATATTGAATATTTGTGCAGTTCATGATTGTTTGTTGCACATTTTGAATGTTATAACTATGATTTGTATTGCGCCTGGGTTGGCTTCCGGGTTCTGTGTCCGTCCTGATGACGTAGGAGTGTTCCTCCCAGCTGCGGCGTCTCTGCTCACTCTGGTGTGAGTCAGCAGCGCATACATGCTGTATCTGTTTTCTATTGTATAATAATACTAATGGGGCATTGACCCTTGTAAAAATATGTTGCTATGTATTTGATGAACTTATGCTTTTGAATTCCAACACATAAGACCATTGAGTCTCTTTAATTGTGATTAATAATACATTATTGTGATTTATCATTTGGTTGTGTTGCTCTCTTCTATTTGCTCTAATATAATACAGCCCCAATTCATTTGTACCCCAGACCATGTAAGGCATTGAAAGTTAAGACTCACACTTTGGATGTAATCCGGTACTCAATTGGTAGCCAGTGCAGTCCCTGCAGGACCAGGGTGATGCGGCAACTCGCGGGTTCCCCCGTGAGCAGCATTTTGCACTAGCTTGAGTTTCCGGATCACAGGCAAAGGCAGGCCAATGTAGAGAGCGTTGCAGTAGTCAAGTCTTGAGGTGACTGTAGCCTGGATCACCGTGGCCAGGTCGTTCCAAGACAAATAGGGGGCCAGCCACCTAGCCTGTTGCAGATGGAAAAATGCTGTTCTGCTGACCATGGAGATTTGAGCCTCCATAGTCAGCAGAGGGTCCAAAAGGACTCCCAGGCTTTTTACTGATGATGACGGGCATAATGCCATCCAGGGTCGGTAGCTGGACATCCCTATCGCCTGGACGGCCCAGGCAAAGGATTTCCGTCTTCGCTGGATTCACCTTCAACCTACTGGCACGCAGCCATCCAGCGACGGCTTCAAGGCAAAGATGGAAATTATTGGGTACGGAGTCCGGCCGGTTCTCCATCCTCAGAATGAGCTGAGTGTCATCACCGTACTGATGGCATTCAAGGCCGAAGCTACGCACCAGCTGAGCAAGTGGTCGCATGTAGATGTTAAACAACAGCAGGGAGTGTATGGCCCCCTGAGGGACCCCACAAACCCAGAGGTCAACTCTCCCCACCTCACTCGCTGGGTCCGATTGTGGAGGAAGGAGGACAAGTTTAGGGCTGTCCCTCTCACTCCAAACACGGCAAGGCGGTGAGTCAAAAAGATCGTAATCGACAGTATCTGTAGCACACCAGTTCTCGTTTGTGCCTGGAGGGCAGGGGGCAGCACCGGGGGTCCCACTGGCATTGGAGCCAGCTGATTCTGAAGAGGATTTGGAGGGGCTAGAAGAAGGGGATTTTGAGGTAGCTGGGCCTTCTTCCCCCACAGAAAGCCTGGCCTGGGATGACGGCTGGCCGGATCCTTACGAAGCAGGAAGGCCAGTCGGAATTCGAAAGCAGTGATAGTGAAGATTATGAGCGGCCGGGGGGTGAGGCTCAAGAAAGAATGTGGGAAACAACCGAGGGAGAGGCCCGGGAAGCAGATGGGGAGTTCGACTCTCACGAAGATAGGGAACCAGGTGTTGGGAGGCAAGGTCGAACGTTTGATAGGAGACGGAGCATTGAGGCTAGCAGGAGGGGTTGGTTCCACAGCCTAGACCGACCGAGGGCCCGCAGCACAGATTGGAGGAGGAGAAGCCTAGAGCGTCGGGGGCCTCGCCAAGGGGATTAAGTATAGGATCCGTGGGAACGGATCCTCAGTACTTCGGCCACGTCTATCCTATACAGATGTGTAGCGAAGCCAAGACCACGTAGCTAAGTTTGGGGCTAGTGGCCTGCCAAGAAGAGTTGGTATCTTGAAGCCTTGTTTTGTTCTTGATCCGCTAGTTAAGCGGAGCCTTGCCAAGTTTTTGGATCTTTCTTACCAAGTTTGCTTTTGGACTATTTACCTTTTACCCTTTTGGATTACTTTTGATATTTTTATGGACAATTACCCTTTTCAACTGTTTCTTATTATTCAATAAAGTAGTTAGCTGATTATTGTCTCTGTGTGTGTGATTAAGGGGCCGGCCTAGGTCTTGCATCGTGACAGTATCAAACGCTGCTGTGAGATCCAATAACACAAGCAGTGCTGATCCGCCTTGATCAAGCTGGCGGCGCAGCTGGTCTGTGATGGAGACCAAAACCGTCTCCGTCCCGTGCCCTGAACGGAAGCCGGACTGGAAGGGATCTAATCAGGCTGTATCCGTTAGGGAGGATTGCAACCACTCCACTGCTGCCCTCTCAATTACCTTACCGAGAAATGACAAATTCGAAACCGGACGGTAATTGGAAGGGACTGAAGGGATCTAACCTTTTTTTTTTCCAGCAGTGGAGAAACATAACATAACATGTTATAACATGTCCATTGATCCCTGGTGTTTTTATTCTCTCTTTCCAGAGAGTGTATTACCTCTCATTGGAGTTCTACATGGGCCGGACTTTGCAGAACACGATGATCAATATGGGCCTGCAAAACGCCTGCGATGAGGCCATTTATCAGGTAAGGGGGTTTGGGAACATCACTGCTTTGGCTTTCAGCGCTAAGGGTTGCCAAGGACAATCTAATCTACTCCAACCCCTGACTATACAGGAGGCATGGGCAAACTTGGGCCCTCAAGGTGTTTTGGACTGCAAATCCCACAATTCCTAACAGCCGGTAGGAATATTATAATGCTAATATTATGCTGTGCTAACAATATAATATATTGTATACGCATATAATTTTGATTATAATATTATAATGTAATACAATATCTCTCTCGGCATTACTTCGCGAACAAAGATTCTTAGGAAGGACTCATCCCACGCTTTTTACAAGCATGTTGATTACTAAAAAGGCCAATCTGAGATAGGCAAGTCCGGTTGCAGAAAGCACAGCAGAAAGTCTCCTTGGGTGATGTTGTTTCCAAGTTGCGGTTCTTTCTGCGTTGTCGTTTCTCTTCGAGGCCCGTTCGGCGTGTCTTCTCGAAAGAGGCCGCAGCATTGTGGATAGTGCGTCTCCATGCCTCCCGATGTGAGGCCAGGGTGGACCATTGTTGGTGATCAATCTGGCCGAGCCTGAGGTGTTGTTTCAGGGAGTCCTTATATCTCTTTTTGGGGGCGCCTCCCTTGCGCTGACCCGTGGCGGGTTTACCATAGAGTAGTATCTTTGGGAGGCAGTGGTCCTCCAACCTAGAGACGTGCCCTGCCCAGCGCAGCTGAGTTCTCAATATTCGAGGAGTCGTAGGTGCTGGTGATAGGTGACCCATGTTTCAGACCCATAGAGGAGAATAGACAGTATGATAGCTCTGTACACACTGATTTTGGTGCTTTGCCTCAGGTGCTTGTTTCTCCAGATTCTTTTGTGAAGCCTTCCGAATGCACTCTATGCCTTTGCTAATCTGTGGTCTATCTCTTTGTCCATCTTGACGTCTGAAGAGATGATGCTTCCCAGGTAGGTGAACTGCTGGGTGGACTTAAGCACAGATGTGCCTATGCTGACGTGGGGATGATGGTGTTCTTCCTGTGGTGCGGGCTGGTAGAGGACTTCCATTTTCTTCAGGCTGACTTCTAGCCCAAACAGCTCTGCAGCTGTTGCAAAGCAGGATGTCAGGCGCTGCAGAGCTGCTTCTGAATGTAGCACAATATAGTAATATATAATACTAATATTGGGCTGTGCTAGCAATATAATATATTGTATACACCAGGGCTGTCCAACTGGTGACCCGGGGGCCGTATACGGCCCCCCAGCCCCTTCCCTACGCCCCCCTAAGCTTTTTAATTAAAAAAAATAGAAAAATAAAAGAAATACTAATTTTTTTATTAAAAAAACCTACTTCCGGGTTTGAAGCAAGTATCGCAAGAATACGCAATCCACACGGGATTTCGCTGTCAACGTGAGATCACGCCGACGTTGACAGCGAAATCCCCTGTGGATTGCGTATTCTCGCGATACTCTTCGGCTACTCTACTACTGGATCGCTGAGGCCCACAGACGCGATTAGGATCTTCTTCGACTCAGTCGGTCGTCGCTCTCTCGTCGTCCGGTACTCCTGGATCCTGCGCGTTTGGAAAAGGTAGGCCGAAGCAGGGGGCTCCTCAGGGGGCTCCTCATTCCCTCCCCCCATCTCCCCTCATGTATTAAATATAAAATTAAATATATTTAAAGATGAAATAAGGGGAGATGGGATACATTAAAATAAGGGGAGAGGGGAGGATGGAATTAAATATATATAATATTAAATTAAAATAAGAGGAGAGGGGAGAGGGCGCTGGGGAGAGGGCGGAGCTGGGGGCGGGGAGGGGGCGGAGGCAGACCCTACGGCCCCCCAGGTCATCAGTGACCGGAATTCAGGCCCCTGGGCTGGTAGAAGTTGGACAGCCCTGGTATACACATACGATTTTGATTATAATATTATAATGTAATACAATATAATACTAATAATAATACAATATAATTATTATATATTTCATATTACATGTGATATTACTAATAATATTACAGTATAGTGGTGTAGCACAATATAGTAATATATATTACTAATATTGTGCTGTGCTGACAATATAATATATTGTATACACATATAATTTTGATTATAATATTATAATGTAATACAATATAATAGTAATAATAATACAATATAATAATTATATATTCCATATTACATGTGATATTACTAATAATATTACAGTATAGTGGTGTAGTACGATATGGGAATGTATGGTATTAATATGCTAATAATGTAATATATTTACTAGGCATGAGAAAAAGTTATGAAAATGATTCGTTTTCGTAAGAAATTGTAAGAAATGCTACATTCGAGTATTTCCGCACCTGGAACGCCAACCAGGAAGTGGACTTTCTTTTCGAACTTCGGGGCCAGGATTTTCTTAAGTGTCGTTATTAGGTCGAGGGGGGCACCCTCCTTCTCTCTCACCACCCTCCCGCCTCCCTTGCCAATAAGTATTATGGCAAGGCAAGCCCTAAACTTCGCTCCTTCTTTCGGCTGGAAGCCTGAAAAATGTAAACAGAGAGGTTTACTCAGAAGTAAATCTGCAAAGGAGGGCACTTTGGATGAAGGGCCCTTCTTTGTGGATTTACTCTGAGTAAAGCTCTCTGTTTACATTTTTCCAGGCTTCCCTGCCTCTCCTGCCTGCCAGGATCTAAAGCATCAAAGAGTATTGGGGTGAGAAACCAACCTAATGTATAATAGAATGAATGCTACTGTAAGTGCCTAATATTATAAGTAATCCAACTGGCCATATACCTACATTCCATGCACATGCAATAATACAGCAGTAATAACAATAACAAGAGGTAAAATTCAAACCGAAGTATTCTGACTGGTCTCTCCTCATGCGGTGCAAACGGGCTCTTCTCTTATTAGCCGGGAAATAGCTCGGAAAAGCCAGCGTTTGCTGCTTGGGAGCACACACATACATATTCTTGGCGGGGGATTTGCTGCAGAACCCGGCCTCATAGAGAAGATTCTGCAGCAAATCCCCCAAAGAATATGTATGTGTGTGCACCCAAGCAGAAAACGCTGGCTTTTCCCAGGCTCACAGAGAAGAGCCCATTTGCACCGCATGAGGAGGGACCAGTCAGAATACTCGGTTTGAATTTTACCTCTTCTTATACCCATTGTTATTACTGCTGTATTATTGCATGTGCATGGAATGTAGGTATATGACCAGCCTGGGCAAACTTGGGCCCTCGCTCCCTCGGGATCGGGGTGAGAGAGAGGCAGCGAGGAGCCGGGGGGGCGGGCTCCTCCTCCTTTTCTTTGCTGCTTCCAAGAATAGAATACCCCCCTCCTCCCTCCCCCTCCTTCCCTCCCTCCTTCCTATTTGGAGAGTCCCATCTAGAATTCAGTGTGATTTATTCAAGTTTTGGCCTACAACTCCAGAAATCCCAGCCAATTTACCAGCTGTTAGGATTTCTGGGAGTTGTAGGCCAAAACCATCTGAATGTGCATGTGCTGGAGATACGAACTACTAACGAATTTCGTTAGTAATTAAGTTACATTTTAGAAATTTTTGGAAATTTTTTTTTGTAAGTCTTCCTATTACTAATCCAAAAAAATCCCCCCCCCCCCCCATTAGATTTTCGATTTCCTATTTTTGGGTTCTAAACCATGCCTAATATTTACATATAACTTGTAAGCCGCCCTGAGTCCCCTTCGGGATGAGAAGGGCGGCATATCAATACCATAAATAAATAAATAAAATAAAATAAATATGTTGTGCAATAGCACAATGACAATAAAATTATTCTATAACATTCCCAGCCTCAGAGGAATAATGCCAAATTATGCCAAGGAAACCATGTAATAAGAATCACCATAATTCAGAAACCGCCTAAAGATACACGGCAACAAATGGAGTGCCGATGCTCCTTGGTTGCAAAGCGAGCGCTTCCTCCGTTCAGCAGAATGGCCAAACAGGATATTGTGGTTCAGTGCATTTCTCTTGCAGCAAGACCTTCCCAAATATGTGGCTCCAGCTTCCCCTTTAAAGGGTGAAAGAAAGAGACGGGAAGGAGGCATCAGAGGTCACCTTCACACCTGGAAACGATTCCCATGTTGGCATAATAATTGGAAGTATGTTTTGCAAATTTGGCGCAGTGTCGACGGCGTGCCATTGCCTACGTGAGCAACTCCACACTCTGCCGGAAAAAGTCCCAATTCTGCAAATCCCTCGCCAGGTCCCGCTTGTCATAACCAGTTCGGACAGTATGGATCCCTTCCCATGAATGACCCTTTCTGTTTTCCTCACCAAGAAATATTGGAATGCATCTGCACGGTGAAATACATGCAGTTTGATGTCCCTTTAATGGCCTTTGCTCAATGTTGTGGAATTTTGGGAGTTGTAGTTTGGTGAGAAACCAGCCCATTTGGGCAGAGAAGGCTACGCATTTTGCAAAACTGCAACTTCCAGAACATTCCATAGCATTCATTGGGATCAGACTGCATTATTTCTATCATATAGATCAGTGTTTCCCAACCTTTTTTGAGCCGCAGCGCATTTTTTACATTTACAAAATCCTGGGGCACACCACCAACCAAAATGACACAAAATGACACTCTAACACAGTAATACATATAGTTAATATGTTTTAAATGTACAGTATTTATACACTCAGTGTGAAACCTGGGCCTGTTTTGATGAACTCAACATAGATATCCTGGCAGGAATGGCAGAAAGACACAAACTTCCCACACAGAACTCCCATAACCAAGAGAAAATGCTATAAGAGTTTGGTGGGCATTGACCTTGAGTTTTGGAGTTGTAGTTCACCTATATCCAGAGAGCACTGTGGACTCAAACAATGTTGGATCAGGACCAAACTTGGCATGAATACTCAATATGCCCAAATGTGAACACAGATGGAGTTTGGGGAAAATAGACCTTTGGGAGTTACAGTTTCTGGGATTTATAGTTAACACACAATCAAAGAGCATCCTGAACTCTTGCAACAATGGAATTGAACCAAACTTGGCATATTGAACTCTCATTACCAACAGAAAGTATTGAAAGGGTTTGCTTGGGAATCGACCTTGAGTTTGGGAGTTGTAGTTCACCTACACCCAGAGAGCACTGTGGACTGAAATAATGATGGATCTGGACCACACTTGAAATGAATACTCAATATGAAGGCAGATGGAGTTCAGGGGAAATAGACCTTGCCATTTGGGAGGAGACCGTGTTGGCCACCATTTCAGATCAGCTTCGTTGCCAGCTGGACAAGGACGGTTCAGCGCTGCTTGTGTTATTGGACCTCACAGCAGCTTTTGATACGGTCAATTACAATCTTTTGTCCCACCGCCTTACCGTTGATGGAGTCAGGGGAGCAGCCCTGAAGTGGCTGTTGTCCTTTCTCCACAATCGGGGACAGCGAGTGGAAAGGGGAGGTATGGTTTCCGAGAGGGCCCCACTTACCTGTGGAGTCCGTCAAGGTGCCATTCTCTCCACTTTGTTATTTAAGAATATAAGAACATAAGAAGAGCCATGCTGAATCGGGCCTCAGCCCATCTAGTCCAGCATTCTGTGTCACACAGTGGCCCACCAGTTGTACACGGGGATCTCGAGCAGAAGGGAGGGCAAAACCCTCACCTGCTCCCGACCCCCCACAACCAGTACCCGGGGAAAATCCTGCCTACCTCAACCAACTCCGAGGTGGCACTTGAATGTCCTTTTCAGTAACTACTGATTCCCTTGGTATCCATGAATCTGTCTAATCCTGCCTTGAAGCTGTCCAGGCTGACCGCTGTCACAACCTCCTCTGGAAGTGAGTTCCATAACCCAATGACCCTCTGGGTGAAGAAATATTTCCCTTTATTAGTCCTAACTTTCCTACCTTGGAGCTTTAGGGAGTGCCCCCTAGTCCTAGTGTTGTGTGACAGAGAAAATATTTTTTCTTTATTCACCTTTTCTATCCCATGCATGATTTTATACACTTCGATCAAGTCACCTCTTAAACGCCGTCTTTCAAGGCTGAAAAGACCAAGGCGTTGCAACCTGATTTCATAAGGGAGCCGCTCCATCCCTTGGATCATTCTTGTTGCCCTTCTTTGTACCTTTTCCAGTTCCGTTATATCCTTCTTGAGGTGCGGAGACCAGAATTGTACACAGTACTCCAGATGTGGCCTCACCATAGATTTGTAGAGAGGCAATACAACATTTGCCGACCTATTTTCGATTCCCTTCCTGATCATGCCAAGCATAGAATTTGCTTTTTTCGCTGCTGCAGCGCACTGGGTTGACATCTTCATTGAGCTGTCCACCAAAACCCCAAGATCCCTTTCCTGGTTTGTCTCAGAAAGCTTTGACCCCATCAGTTGATAAGTGTAGTTGGGGTTCTTTGCCCCGATGTGCATGACTTTACACTTGTTTAGGTTAAAATGCATTTGCCACTTTGTTGCCCATTCACTCAATTTCGAGAGATCTTTCTGGAGCTCTTTACAGTCAGTTTCATTTTTAACTACCCTGAACAGTTTAGTGTCGTCTGCAAACTTTGCTACCTCAGAATTCACTCCTACGTCCAGATCATTAATGAATAAATTAAAAAGTAACGGACCCAAAACTGAACCTTGGGGTACGCCACTTCTCACCTCTTTCCACCCAGAGAAATGTCCGTTTATTACCACCCTGTGTTTCCTACAGTTTAGCCAGGTTCCAATCCAGGACTCAATTCACTCAATTTCGAGAGATCTTTCTGGAGCTCTTTACAGTCAGTTTCATTCTTAACTACCCTGAACAGTTTAGTGTCATCTGCAAACTTTGCTACCTCACAATTTAACAGCTATCTATATGCGGCCACTTGCTAGTCTGGTTTGAAGCTTTGGGCTGGAATGTTATCAGTACGCTGATGACACCCAGCTCATTCTGAAAATGGAAGGCCTGCTGGACTCCGTACCTTCTTGTTTCCACCAGTGCCTTGAGGCCGTTACTGGTTGGCTGCGTGCCAGTAGATTGAGGGTGAACCCAGCAAAGACGGAGATACTGTGGCTGGGCCGCCCGGTGGGTGGGGAGGCCCGACTGCCTAGCTTGGATGGCGAGGCATTATGCCTGACATCCTCAGTAAAGAGCCTTGGGGTCGTCTTAGACCCATTGCTGTCGATGGAAGCCCAGGTCTCCACCGTCAGCAAAACCGCTTTCTTCCATCTGTGGCAAGCAGGGGCGGTCCGACGTATACGCAAAGTAAGCGGCCGCTTAGAGCGCCAACTTCTGGGAAGGGCGCCGCCACGCCGGCCGCGCCGCCGTAGCAAACCTCCCTGCTGCTGCGTCGGCTTCAGCGCCTGGTCTGCAGGAGCTTCTGGGCATGCACGGAGATTTTTGCACATGCGCAGTGGCTCCGGAGCTGAAGTTGAGCTCCAGAGCCACTGCGCATGCCCAGAAGCTCCTGCAGGCGCTGAAGCGAAGCCTGTAAACTTGTCACATCAGCACTCCGTCCGTATTCGGCACGCAGGGGGGAGAGGCAAAAAGAGAGGGGGCGGAGAAAAAGGGGGGCGCCAAAGTAATGTTCGCTTACCAATATAAAATAACCTTAGACCGCCCCTGGTGGCAAGCAAGGCGTCTGGCCCCCTACCTACCCAGGAACAACCTGGCCGCGGTGCTCCAAGCCAGTCATCTCAAGACTGGACTACTGTACCGCCCTTTACATCGGCCTGCCCTTGTCTGCGATCCGGAGATTTAAGCTCGTCCAGAAGGCCGCTGCTCGACTTCTCACTGGAACCCCAGTGAGATATCACATAACACCCATCCTCCAGCAACTTCATTGGCTTCCGTTCAGAGCACCGGATCACCTTCAAGGTGATGGTGTTAATTCAAGGCCTTACATGGTCTGGGACGCTGTATCTGAGGGATCTTCTCTTCTCCTACAAACCCCTGAGATGGCTCCATTCTGAACAACTCAACCTCCTTGAAGTGCTGAGCCTCAAAGCTATTCGCCTTACATCGACCGAGCGCAGAGCCTTTTCCGTGGTTGCGCCTTCAATTTGGAATACCCTCCCAAGTGAAGTGCGGGCCTTGCAGGATTTACTAGCTTTCCGCAAGGCCTGCAAGACCCACTTTTTCCGGCTAGCTTTTGATTGTTAAGCCGGAAAAATCCTGTTCATTAGTTTAACTCATTCGTTGGTTTTATTTCTGTATGTTTTATGACTGTGAGCCGCTCCGAGCCCTCGGGGAGTGGCGGCGTACTAGCCCAAATAACAAATAAATAAATATTAGTTACCGTGTTTCCCAGCCTGATTGTAAGGCGTATCGGGGGTGTCAGGGCCCCGGCTAATGTAAGCTGCCCTGAATGTAAATTGTAAAAAATCGGCCGCGGCGCACCTCCCTTGGCGCACCTTTCTACCAGGCCTCTGACGCGTCCAAGAAAGGAAGGGGAAGAGGGCAGGGCGGAGGGAGCGGGCGCGTCAGAGTGAAGAGCTCTGGCTCGCTCCTCCCTCCGCACTGCGCCCCTCCCTCCCTTCTTTGTCCAAGAGGGAGAGGGGAAGGCGCGGAGGGCAGCGCGCGTCGCGCCAGAGTGACGCTCGCGCGCGCCTTCCCTCCGCCCTGCGCCTTCCCCCTCCCTCTTTTGTCCCAGAGGGAGGAAGGCGCAAGGGGCGGAGGACCGGCGACGCGTCAGAGTGACGCTCTGACGCGTCGCAGCGCCTCCGCCAGGCTCCCCCTCCCTTCTTTGTCAAAGAAAGGGAGAATGCGCAGGGGCGGAGGGAGCGGCGGACGCGTCAGAGTGGGCTGACGGTCGCCGCTCCCTCCGCCCCTGCGCCTTCCCCCTCCCTCTTTGTCCAAGAAAGGAGGGGGGGCGGGGCGGAGGGGGGACGGCGCGTCAGAGCGTCACTCTGACGCGCCGCCGCTTCCCTCCGCCCCTGCCCCTCTCCCCCTCCCTTCCTTCGTCGCGTCAGAGGCCTGGCAGAAAGGTGCGCCGCGGAGGTGTGCCGCTGGCCGATGGGCCGGCCCTGCGGCGGCGGCGGCGTGGGCGTGGCGACGGGACGTCTTAGTTTATATATGTTTTATGACCCGAAAGTAAGGCGGGAGGGGGACTTTGGGGGGAAAAGAAAGTAAGACGCTGTCTTACTTTCGGGTTATTTGCATTAGAATTTGTAAGAGTAGCAAAATTATTTATGAAGTAGCAACGAAAATATGGTTGGGGGTCACCACAACATGAGGAACCTTATTTAGGGGTCACGGCATTAGAAAGGTTGAGAACCACTGCATTCATACATATATCTTTCTGTTTAATTGCTATTAAATTTTAAAAAATTCTAGGGGGGGGGGGCGGTGAGTAATTTTTTTTTTCCGGAAAGGGGGCGGTAGGCCAAAAAAAATTGGGAACCACTGCTATAGATGCATCCCTGAAAGTAGCCGTTAATAATGAATCTCGATCAAGAGAGAAGAGTAAGGATATACATAAATAAAATGATAGTATTATTAATAACAACATTAATCATTGCCGTTCTGAGTCCCTCTACGGAGGTCGAGAAAATCAGGATATAAAAGTTTTAAATAAATAATAATAAATAGATATAATAGTAATAATACTAGCAGCAATAATAATGATAAGAACAACAACAACAAGGGACATGCAGTCTACTGATGCATGCAAGTCTACTGAATTTTTCTGCATTTTTAATTTCCAAATGGCCATTAGATTTCCTATCTGTTAGCACAGTGTTTCCCAACCAGTGTGCCGTGGCACACTAGTGTGCCGTGAGCGATCATCAGGTGTCCCGTGGGAAATTGGAACCTCCAATACCCTTTCTTCCCCCTCCTGCCCACAGTGCTCTCTGAGTGTAGGTGAACTACAACTTCCAAACTCAAGGTCAATTCCCAAGCAAACCCTTTCAGTACTTTCTGTTGGTAATGAGAGTTCAATATGCCAAGTTTGGTTCAATTCCATTGTTGCAAGAGTTCAGGGTGCTCTTTGTTTGTGTGTTAACTATAAATCCCAGAAACTGTAACTCCCAAATGCCAAGGTCTATTTTCCCCAAACTCCATCTGTGTTCACATTTGGGCATATTGAGTATTCATGCCAAGTTTGGTCCTAATCCAACATTGTTTGAGTCCACAGTGCTCTCTGGATATAGGTGAACTACAACTCCAAAACCCAAGGTCAATGCCCACCAAACTCTTATAGTATTTTCTCTTGGTTATGGGAGTTCTGTGTGGGAAGTTTGTGCCTTTCTGCCATTCCTGCCAGGATATCTATGTTGTGTTCATCGAAACAGGCCCAGGTTTCACACTGAGTGTATAAATACATTTAAAAACATATTATCTATATGTATGACTGTGTTAGAGTGTCGTTTTGTGTCATTTTGGTTGGTGGTGTGCCCCAGGATTTTGTAAATGTAAAAAGTGTACCGCGGCTCAAAAAAGGTTGAAAACCACTGTGTTAGCAATTCTTGCATAGGCTAGTCCGACTCAAACTATGCGACTCCTCCCAAGACAAATTATGCTTTTTAGAGATTTGTCCAAGCTTGTGTGCTCTTAAACCTACGACGTCTTCAAGTTTGGGCAGCTAAAATATTACCGTCTGGCGTCCTATTTTCATACCTTCCAACGGTCTCGTTTTGACAGCTACACTCCCCATTAATCCTCTGCCATCCCACTTTTAAATTGCCCCAGTTTTTCTTTTGTTCTCCTCCTTTGCCCTCAGCTATGGATGCACAGAATCAATGCAGTTGGACGCTATTTCAACTTCCGTGGCTCAATCCTATGTTATTGTATTTATTTCAGTTTACAAACCTTAGGCAGATACAGAAAAATATAATACAGATACATATAAAACACAATACAGGTTATCAAATGTACACATATGAAAATCGCTGGCCTTAAAATTTATATCTCTTAGAACAGTGTTTCCCAACCGGTGTGCCGCAGCACACTAGTGTGCCGTAAGCCAGGGCTGTCCAACTTCTACCAGCCCAGGGGCCGGAATTCCGGTGACTTATGACCTGGGGGGCGGGCACTCACGGGGGTGGGGCCGATCATGGGGCGGGGCCGATCATGGGGCGGGGCCGATCGCAGGGGCGGGGCCAATCACAGGGGCGGGGCCAATCGTGGGTGGGCGATTTCGCCGCTTCTGGTGCCCGAGAGTGACGCTGTAAGGCAGGGTGAATCCAAGGGAAGCTCCCCTTAGCTCCTCCCTCCCTTCTAAAGCGTCACTCTCGGGCGCCAGAAGCGGGCGATTTCGCCGCTTCTGGCGCCCGGCTGTGATGCTGAAAGGGAGGGCGAAGCCAAGGGAAGCTCCCTTAGTTCCTCCCTCCTTTCTACAGCGTTAGTCTCAGGCGCCAGAAGCGGGCGATTTCACAGCTTCTGGCGCCCGGCTGTGACGCTGAAAGGGAGGGCGAAGCCAAGGGAAGCTCCCCTTGGCTCCTCCCTCCCTTCTACAGCGTCACTCTCAGGCGCCAGAAGCGGGCGATTTCGCTGCTTCTGGCGCCCGGCTGTGACGCTGAAAGGGAGGGCGGAGCCAAGGGAAGTTCCCCTTAGCTCCTCCCTCCCTTCTACAGTGTTACTCTCAGGAGCCAGAAGCGGGCGATTTCACCGCTTCTGGCGCCCGGCTGTGACGCTGAAAGGGAGGGTGAAGCCAAGGGAAGCTCCCCTTGGCTCCTCACTCATGGCAACCGTGGATGGCGCTTGCGCCGCCGCGCGCATGCACACTTTTATTTTGGGGGGATTTTTTAGAAAAAAATTTCCAGATATTTTTTTTAAAAAATTTTATTGCAGGAGGGTAGGGGGCCGTGTCCAAGGGCTGGTGGGCCATGTACGGCCCACGGGCCGTCTGTTGGACAGGCCTGCCATAAGCGATCATCGGGTGTGCCGTGGGAAATTGGGACCTCCAATACCCTTTCTTCCCCCTCCTGCCGAACACTTTCTCTTCTCCACTCGGGATCCCTTCTTCCCAGCCTCGCTCTGCCGCTTCTGCCGCCATTTTGATTCAAGGGGGCAGCATGAGCGTGTTCAGGAGGGGAGGGGGGAGGGAGGAAGATGTGACCCATGTGGGCGCTATTGCGCAGACTCGCCCCACGTCTTCCTCCCTTCCCCTTCCCCTCCTGAACACGCGAGCAGCGTGAGCAAAGCAAGGCAAAGCGAGTTCAATATGCCAAGTTTGGTTCAATTCCCAAATGTCAAGGTCTATTTTCCCCAAACTCCATCTGTGTTCACATTTGGGCGTATTGAGTATTCATGCCAAGTTTGGTCCTGATCCAACATTGTTTGAGTCCACAGTGCTCTCTGGATATAGGTGAACTACAACTCCAAAACTCAAGGTCAATACCCACCAAACTCTTATAACATTTTATCTTCGTTATGGGAGTTCTGTGTGGGAAGTTTGATTCCATTCCATCATTGGTGGAGTTCAGAGTGCTCTTTGATTGTGGGTGAACTATAACTCCCAGCTGTTGAGCAAGACCTTCGTGTGTGTCTTTCTGCCATTCCTGCCAGGATATCTATGTTGTGTTCATAGAAACAGGCCCAGGTTTCACACTGAGTGTATAAATACATTTTAAAACATATTAACTATATGTATTACTGTGTTAGAGTGTCATTTTGTGTCATTTTGATAGGTGGTGCGCCCCAGGATTTTGTCAATGTAAAAAGTGTGCCACAGCCAGGGGCGGTCTTTCCTGGTTGGCCCCATGGCTGCTGTGCCCATGCGTGGTGACGTCACATTTTGCACACCTGCGCACGTGGTGATGTCAAAGTGCGTCACGCACGCCTGCGCATGCGCAGTGACGTGCTGCATCACCGGCTGCGCCGCCGGCGGGAGCACTGGCTCCCGGGCAGGAGGCGCGGCAGAGGGGCGGCCAGTGTGGCGGCGCCTCGCAACGCCTCCCAGGAGCCGCTTACATGGCGGAATGCCAAAGGCCGGCACTGGCCACAGCGCAAAAAAGGTTGAAAAACACTGGACTAGGGCATGGAGCACCATGGCCAGATCAGATTTCACGAGGTACGGGCACAGCTGGCGCACGAGAGGATTTAGTTCTGTTTTAAAGTTTATATGTTGAAGATTATGGGTTCTTAATGTTGCTACCTGCTTTAGAGATAAAAGTGGTACATGGTGATGACGATGACGATGATATACCTTCACATACACAGATGCCGCCTTCTGACCTGTCAGACACATAATTCTGAGAATATCTTCCTTTTCCGTAGCTTGGCTTGGACATCGAAGAGCTGGAAGAGATTGAAGAAGATGCCGGCCTGGGCAACGGAGGCTTGGGAAGGCTTGCAGGTAAGCTGGGATCAAGTTCTGCTGAGAATAGCTTGGTCTGACGTATTGAGTGTGCAGCTACACTGCTGAATTAATGCAGTTTGATACCACTTTGAACTGCCGTGGCTCAATGCGACAGAAGCCTGGGAGTGGTAGCATGGTGAGACACTAGCACTCTTTGGGAGGAGAGGCCGAAGACCTTGCAAAACTACAACACCTGCGATCCATAGCATTAAGCCATAGCGGTTGAAGTAGTATCAAACTGAATTAATTTGACTGTGTAGATCGGGCATGGGCAAACTTCGGCCCTCCAGGTGTTTTGAACTTCAACTCCCTATTGGCTGCTAGGAATTGTGGGACTTCAACTCCAAAACACCTGGAGGACCAAAGTTTGCCCAGGCCTGGTTTAGATGCACTGTAGAACAAGATGGAAAGATGGGCAACCTCATTCAGGGTCTTAGGACCGGTTTGTGGCGCAGCTGGTTGGGAGTCAGCTGCATTAAAATCACTACTGACCGAGAGGTCATGAGTTTGAAGCCAGCCTGGATCGGAGTGAGCTTCCGGCAATTTGTCTAGCTTGCTGTCGACCTTTGCAGCCCGGAAGACAGTTGCATCTGTCAAGTAGGAAATTTAGGTACCGCTTATGCCGGGAGGCAAATTTAACTACCGTATTTTTCGCACCATAAGACGCAGTTTTTTTCCTCCCAAAGTAGGAGGAAAAATCAGCTGCGTCTTATGGAGCGAAGAGGGGGGGGGGGAGGTGATAGAAAGCCTTTCGCTTGCCGCCTCCCCTCGGTCCCGCCTCCTCCTCCGCCTCCTCTGCCTCCGTCACCGCCCGCCGCCGCCCGCCCCCCGCCCCCCGCCCCCCGCCTCCGTCCCCCCGCCTCCGCCTGACGCGTCTGACGTCTGACGCTGGCGCGCTGACGCAGGCACGCCTGGCGCACCTCGTCAGATGTCAGACGCGCCAGACGCGCTTGGGACCTACGGCGCATGCGCCGCGGCGGTGAGGGAGGCAGCGGTAAGTGGCGGAGGCAGCGGAAAGCGGCGGAAAGCGGCGGTAAGCGGCGGAGGCGGCGGGGGGGCGGGCGGCGGGCGGTGACGGAGGCAGAGGAGGAGGAGGAGGAGGCGGGACCGAGGAGGAGACGGGACCGAGGAGGAGGCAGCCAAGGGAAAGGCTTAGGGATGGCGGAGGGCGCCGAGGAGGGTCCACCCTTCCAGAAGAAAATTGGAAAAAAAATATTTTGGGCCAAAAAGTGGGCCCCGGCGCTTGAAGCACTTTTTGGCCCAAAATATTTTTTTCCAATTTTCTTCTTCTAAAATCTAGGTGCGTCTTATCATCCGGTGCGCCTTATGGTGCGAAAAATACGGTAATTTACAACACCATAAAAACTCTCCAGCAGTGTGTAAAAGAATGAGGAAGTACTCCATCAGTGTCACAATTGGACGGTGAAGCGACAGCTCCCCTGGTGGCCGGAATTCAGAAAGCATACCCACATGAAGCTGGAAAGTTAAATAGCCTCTATATATGTTGTGTGTCTAAATGGCATTGAATGTTTGCCATGTATATGCGCATTGTGATCCGCCCTGAGTCCCCTGCGGGGTGAGAAGGGCGGAATATAAATACTGTTCGTTAATTAATTAATTGATTAATTAATTAATGGGCCACTCTGAGTCTCCTTTGGGAGAGATAATGATGATGATGATGATGATTGGCAGAAGCAAGTGCAAAAGAGAGGGAGCGAAAATATCAAGTAGGCTTGGGCAATCCATGGTTCTAAATCAGGATGGGCAACCTACGGCCCGCGGGCCGGATGCAGCCCAGCAGCTGCTTCTGTCTGGTTCAGGAAGAAGGGCGTTGGGGGCGGGGCCAAGAGGAAGGGGTGCCGCTGCCGCCATCCCATCATGGGTTCTGTGGGGCTTGTGTCGGCAGACGGTCCGGAGGAGCGGCGGCTTTGGAGTGCATGCCATCCCTGGAGGCGATCTGGGCCTGCAGCGGGAGCACTCGGCGACCTTGGGGCTGATCGCCCTGCGACCCGGAAGACTTGATCGTCTTCCGGGTCACCAGGGCGATCAGCCGCCTCAGATCGCCGACTGCTCCCCCTGCAGGCCCGGATCTCCTCCAGGGATGGCAGGCACTCCATAGCAGGGTGATCAGCTGGGGAACGGCTGGGGGCGAGAGGGCAAAGGCCTGCAGCCTCCGATCGCCTGCTGCTCTGCTCTCCTCTGCTGCGGCGGCAGCTGGGTCCGCTTTGCCATCCTCTGGGCTGGGTCCATTGGGCCATTCCATCTTGGGATCTTTCCTCTCTTGAGGATGTCAGCCTTCATCTTGGTTCGCACCTTATCTTCTTGAATTTAATTTTTTTATTGGTTGGTTTTTATTATTATTTTATAATTTTATAATAATTTTATTATAATAATATAATAAATAATATAATATAATAATGTTATATTATATTATAATTTCAATATATTATAATGTCTATATATATATATACTATAATATAATTATGATATTAATACTAATAATTATGAATATTTCTTGATATATTAATATGTTAATATTAATGATGTGTAATATATAGTAAATATAGTAAGTAATTAAATAAATTATGTAGTTTAGAATGTATTTCAGCCTTTAGGTGCAGCCCTCCATAATATGTTTTGGCTGTCGTGTGCCCCTTGGAAAAAATAATTGCCCACCCATGTTCTAAATGGTTCTAAAGTACTTACAAAACTAAAGATCTGGTGGTGAACACTAGGTGGCGCTGGTGCTTTGCTTCTACAGTGTTGCTAAAGTTCTGGTGGTGAACATTTCAGAACTCTAACAAAACTTTCAAAACTTCATAATTATTTCATTATTGGCGATTTTAAAGACGGAACCAATTAGGAACTGCCATTTATAACGAAATTTTGAAAATTTTGTTAAGAGTTCTGAAATGTTCACCACCAGAATTTTAGCAACACTGTAGAAGCAAAGCACCTGCGCCACCTAGTGTTCACCACCAGAACTTTGGCAACACTGTAGAAGCAAAGCACCAGCGCCGCCTAGTGTTCACCACCAGAACTTTGGCAACACTGTAGAAGCAAAGCAACAGCACCGCCTAGTGTTCACCACCAGAACTTTGGCAACACTGTAGAAGCAAAGCACCAGCGCCACCTAGTGTTCACCACCAGAACTTTGGCAACACTGTAGAAGCAAAGCAACAGCACCGCCTAGTGTTCACCACCAGAACTTTGGCAACACTGTAGAAGCAAAGCAACAGCACCGCCTAGTGTTCACCACCAGAACTTGAGCAACACTGTAGAAGCAAAGCAACAGCGCCGCCTAGTGTTCACCACCAGAACTTTGGCAACACTGTAGAAGCAAAGCAACAGCACCGCCTAGTGTTCACCACCAGAACTTGAGCAACACTGTAGAAGCAAAGCACCAGCGCCACCTAGTGTTCACCACCAGAACTTTAGCAACACTGTAGAAGCAAAGCACCAGCGCCACCTAGTGTTCACCACCAGAACTTTAGCAACACTGTAGAAGCAAAGCACCAGCGCCACCTAGTGTTCACCACCAGAACTTTAGCAACACTGTAGAAGCAAAGCACCAGCGCCACCTAGTGTTCACCACCAGAACTTTAGCAACACTGTAGAAGCAAAGCACCAGCGCCACCTAGTGTTCACCACCAGAACTTTATCAACACTGTAGAAGCAAAGCACCAGCGCCACCTAGTGTTCACCACCAGAACTTTAGCAACACTGTAGAAGCAAAGCACCAGCGCCACCTAGTGTTCACCACCAGAACTTTAGCAACACTGCAGAAGCAAAGCACCAGCGCCACCTAGTGTTCACCACCAGAACTTTAGCAACACTGTAGAAGCAAAGCACCAGCGCCACCTCGTGTTCACCACCAGAACTTTAGCAACACTACAGAAGCAAAGCACCAGCGCCACCTAGTGTTCACCGCCAGAACTTTAGTTTTGTAAGTACTTTAGAACCATTTAGATTAGAACCATGATTGCCCAGGCCTAAGATCAAACTATTCCTCCATCATCTTGATCCAATGGCTTGGCAGAGCATTGGCGTTCCATCTTTTGGCATATGCTGCAAGGAAGGCAGTGGACAAAAACTCGAAACCTTACCAAATGATGGTGTTTTGATGCCGAAGTGGGTCTAGATCTCTTCGGACGTTGGAAAGGTGTAGATTAAAGATAAAGGAATGCAGTTTGACCCACTTGAACCTCCACGGCTCAACGCCATTGTTATGTCTCCGACTTTGGCTCTTCAGTGGCGTTTCTCTTTCAACAGCCTGCTTCCTCGACTCGATGGCAACGCTCGGGCTTGCGGCCTATGGCTACGGGATACGCTACGAGTACGGCATCTTCAACCAGAAGATCAGAGACGGGTGGCAGGTAACTTCGATGCTGGCATAGGAAATTGTGGGAGTTGAAGTCCAAAATACCTGGAGGGCCAAAGTTTTCCCAGGCCTGGGTTAGAAGCAGTGGTGAATCTCAGCACCTAGATGTACAACTGGGGCGCATCTATACCACTGATTCTCATAGTGGGTGGTACCGCCCCCTGGTGGGCGGTGAGGCGATCCAAGGGGCCAGTGGGAGGCTCAGGGGAATTTGGGGGGCGGTGAACCCCTTTAAGGGTGCGGTGAACGATTGGCCATTTAGGAGGGGTCGTGCGGCCCTCTTCTTTGGCCTCGTCCCCTTCGCTTTGACCCCCACACGCAGTGCAGTGCGAAGGCTGCAGTGCAAAGGCCTCCGCGTCATCCGGCGGAGTCTCCCCGCCACCGAGGAAGAAACCGCGGCCTTCCCCGGCAGAGGCAATTCATTCCAAACCCCTCCAGTATTTTCTGTTGGTCATGGGGGCTCTGTGTGCCAAGTTTGGCTCAATTCCATTGTTGGTGGAATTCAACATGCTCTTTGATTGTAGGTAAACTATAAATCCCAGCAACTACAACTCCCAAATGAGAAGGGCTATTTTCTCCAAACTCCACCAGTGTTCAAATTTGGGCATATTGAGTATTTGTGCCAAGTTTAGTCCAGATCCATAGTTGTTTGGGTTCATAGTGCTCTCCAACTGTAGGTGAACTACATCTCCCCTAAATCACTGTCAATTCCTCCCAAACCCCTCCAGTATTTTCTGTGGGTTCTCTGTGCCAAGTTTGGTCCAGTTCTGTCATTCATGGAGGCAGTGCCGGCCTTTGGCATTCCGCCATGTAAGCGGCCGCGTAGGGCGACGGGTCCTGGGAGGGCGTCGCGCCTGTGAGGGGCGTCACCACGCTGGCTGCCCTCCGCCGCCTCCTGCCCGGGAGCCAGTGCTCCCGCCCGGCGGCGCAGCCCGGTGATGCTACCCGGCGGCGCAGGCGGCGATGTAGCCGCGCCAGACGTCACTGCGCATGCGCAGGCGTTCGTGACGCACTCGCGCAGCTTCGCGTGACGTCACCACACATGTGCAGGTGTGCGTGCGTCGCCGCGGCGCAGCTGCGTGTAGACGTCACTGCGCATGTGCAGGCGTCGTCATGCACGCCTGCGCATGCGCCGTGACGTCGCCGCGCGGGCTGCCGCGTCCAGCAGCCATGGGGGGCGCAGAAATGAGGCTCGCGTACCCCCCCAGGAGAGGTGAGACCGCCCCTGCATGGAGGTCTCAGTGGTCTGTGGAAGTCAGAGCTGAATCGGTCGAATGTACTGCAAATCCCATCGTCCGTTGTCCATACTCCCCCAAACATATTGTTTTTGTGATTAATCCCTATGCTTTCATTATGTCCAATTTGTAACAATGAAAATACATCCTGCGTATTAGATATTTGCATTAGAATTCGTAAGAGTAGCAACATTATTTACGAAATAGCAACGAAAATATGGTTGGGGGTCACCACAACACGAGGAACCTTATTTAGGGGTCACGGCATTAGAAAGGCTGAGAACCATTGCATTAATACATATATCTTTCTGTTTAATTGCTATTAAATTAATTTCTAGGGGGGCGGTGAGTAATATTTTTTTTTGGAAAGGGGGCGGTAGGCCCAAAAAGTGTATACTGTCAAATGAATGTGGTTCGACCCTGCTTTAAGCTCCTTGCCATCCAGTTGGAGCTGTACAACTGGTTGGAGGTGTTTCCTGCACATTCCTGGGACACGAGCCACTATCTATGCCTTCATACTTTCCCTACAAAATGCCCATTACGGTATGACCCCCATATCCCTGGCACCAGTATTCCCAGTTCCATTGATTCACAAAATATGATGACTCTTGGCGTTTTCTAAGTCCTCTGATGCCACTCTGTGCACATCCTTGGGCCAGAAGTCCTTCGTTTCATAGAATCCTAGAGTTGGAAGAGACCTCGTGGGCCATCCAGTCCAACCCCATTCTGCCAAGAGCAGGACCATCGCGTTCAAAGCACCCCCAACAGATGGCCATCCAGCCTCTGTTAAAAGCATCCATAGAAGGAGCCTCCACCACACTTTGCGGCAGAGAGCTCCACTGCTGAACAACTCTCACAGTCAGGAAGGTCTTAATAATAATAATAATAATAATAATAATAATCTTTATTTATACCCCACCACCATCTCCCTAATGGGGACTCTTTGTAATTTGGCCAAAAAAGGTGTGCTTGCTTAGCATTATATATATACATGAAGACACGCACACAAACACACATATATACCTACACATAAAACACAAACCTACACAAAATACACATACACATTATACACATATATACACATTATACACATATATACACACACACATCACCACACACATATACATAAAGACATGCACACATCCACACATATATACATGCACATACACATAAGAACACACACATACACAACATACACATATACACACAAACATCACACACACACACTCATATACATAAAAACATGCACACATACAGACATGCACATATACATCAGCACACACACATACACATATACACACACACACACATATATACATGAAGACACGCAAACACACATATATACCTACACATAAAACACAAACATACACAAAATACACATACACATTATACACATATATACACACACACATCACCACACACATATACATAAAGACATGCACACATACACACATATACATGCACATACACATAAGAACACACACATACACAACATACACATATACACACAAACATCACCACACACACACACACTCATATACATAAAAACATGCACGCATACAGACATGCACATATACATAAGAACACACACATACACATAAACACACACACACATATATACATGAAGACACACAAACAAACACACATATATACCTACACATAAAACACAAACATACACAAAATACACATACACATTATACACATATATACACATTATACACATATACACACACACATCACCACACACATATACATAAAGACATGCACACATACACACATATATACATGAACATACACATAAGAACACACACATACACAACATACACATATACACACAAACATCACCACACACACACACACTCATATACATAAAAACATGCACACATACAGACATGCACATATACATAAGCACACACACATATATACACACAAACATCACCACACATATACACACACACACACCATGTAGGTAGAAAGGGTAAGCCACAGACGATGGCACAGCAACGCGTGCAGGGGACAGCTAGTGGAAAATAAAACCTTAGGGTGCATCAATGCTGTAGAGCAGGGGTCAGTGACCTTTTTGACTCAGAGAGCCATGAAAGCAGAGTATTTGGAAATGTATTTCAGTGAGAGCCATATAATATGTGTATACCTTAATAAAGCGGAATGTTTGTTGGTATGTATGTGTGTGTGCGGAGGGCGGATATGTGGCAGCTATTTGCATAAAGTCCTTTGATTGGCCAGCCTTGCCACTCCAAAATTCTATTAGCCAGCATCCCAGAATCCAGGCCTCTACATTCAAACAACAGGATTTCTTCCCACTGAGGGGGAAAATGTGGCAGCTATTTGCATAAAGTCCTTTTATTGGCCAGCCTCGCCACTCCAAAATTCTAAGGCACCAGACAGAGGGCATTGATTGCCACTGATTAGCCAGCATCCCAGAATCCAGGCCTCTACATTCAAACAACAGGCTTTATTCCCATTGAGAGGAAAAATGTGGCAGCTATTTGCATAAAGTCCTTTGATTGGCCAGCCTCGCCACTCCAAAATTCTAAGGCACCAGACAGAGGGCATTGATTGCCACTGATTAGCCAGCATCCCAGAATCCAGGCCTCTACATTCAAACAACAGGATTTCTTCCCACTGAGGGGGAAAATGTGGCAGCTATTTGCATAAAGTCCTTTGATTGGCCTGCCTCGCCACTCCAAAATTCTAAGGCACCAGACAGAGGGCATTGATTGCCACATACACATCTAATAGGAACCAACTTTGGCACACAATGCCTTCCTCAAATAACCCGGGAACCGCCGGGTCCTAAGCTAGTATATAATATATGCTAAGACTGAATTCAACTGAATGTGAATCTATACGTACATACGATGAGAAAAGGATTCCCCTGGCAGAATGACAGGACACTTCAGACCTGGCTCTGCAAAAGGCACGCTCAGGACTCTGGGAAGGAAGAGAAGACGGAAGGAAGGAAGGAAGGAGGAAAGAAAGAAAGAAATACAGAGGAAATACAGGAGGGAGGGGGAGAGGAAGAAAGAAAAGAAGAACCAACTATGGAAAAGGAAGAAAAGCAAAGCAGGATTGAGACAAGGAGGGGAAAAGAAAGTAGGAAATGGGAAGGGAGGAAAGAAAGGAGTGGGGAAAAGAAAGGAAAGGGAGTGAGGAAAAAGTAAAATAATGAAGGGAAAAGAAGAAAAGAAAGAAGGGGAGAGAGGGGGAAGTGAAAAGAAAGGAAGCAGAAGGACAGGAAGACTTGGGGGAAAGAATAGAAGAGGAAGGAAGAAGGAGGGAGGGAGAATGGAGGAAAGAAGGAAGGGGAGAGGGAGAAAGAAAGGGTGAAGGGGAGAAGGGAAGGAAGGAAGAGGAAGGAAGGAAGAGGGAGAATGGAGGAAAGAAGAAAGAGGAGAGAGGGAGGGAAAATGAAGGAGAGAAGGAAAGGGTGAAGGGGAGAAAGAAAGGAAGGAAGAGGGAGAATGGAGGAAAGAAGGAAGAGGAGAGAGGGAGGGAAAATGAAGGAGAGAAGGAGAAGGAAAGGGTGAAGGGGTAAAAAAAAAGGAAGGAAGAGGAAGGAAGAGAAGGAAGGAAGAGGGGGAGAATGGAGGAAAGAAGAAAGAAGATAGAGAGAAGGAAAATGAAGGAAAGAAGGAAGAGGGGGGAGAAAGAAAGGAAGGAAGAGGGAGAATGGAGGAAAGAAGGAAGAGGAGAGAGGGAGGGAAAATGAAGGAGAGAAGGAGAAGGAAAGGGTGGGGAGAAAGGAAGGAAGGAAGAGGAAGGAAGAGGGAGAATGGAGGAAAGAAGGAAGGGGAGAGAAGGAAGGAAAAGGAAGGAGAGAAGGAAAGAATGGAAGGGGAAGGAAGGAACGAGGAGGGAAGATGGTAGGGAGAGAGGAAGGAAGGAAGAGGAAGGAAGGAAGAGGGGGAGGAGGGCGCGGGGCCAAGGCGGATCTTGGTTTTGATTTCAGCAAGGCAGTCCCTCTGGAAGGCGTCGAAGAGGCAGCAGCTCTTGAGCTGCCCGACGATGAAGGCGATGAGCTGGGCGTCCCCCGGGGGCAGCGAGGCAAAGAGGGTGCAGGGCCCCGTGGGCAGAGGGGATGAGGAAGAGGTGGCGATGGTGGGGCGGAAGCAGCAGTCACGGCACATTTGCGTCATTCCTCCCTGCTGCATGCTGGGAATCCGAGGCCCGGGCTGCTCTGGAGAGCCAGATGCAATCATGAAAAGAGCCACACCTGGCTCCCGAGCCATAGGTTCCCGACCCCTGCTGTAGAATGAAAGTTATGAAAAGTTATGAAAGTTGTAGATTTATAAGGCCTTGAGCTTTCTCCATCAAAGGATGCTGATGCCTCACCAAATTACAAATCCCAGGATGGCTTTGCATTGAGCCCGGGCAATTGAATTAGAGGTGGGGTTCCTCAGAGAGGAGCTCATGTCGTTGTTTCCCCTTTTGGTTTGGCTCAGCGCTCAGGTGACCGCATTATGCGAATCAGGGCCGTAGCCAGGATTTTGATTTGGGGGCTGAGACTGGGTGGAAGAGGGTCTACCCTAGCAAACCTTTTGTATTGTTATCCCAATAACCCCGTGAATGTGGGATATAATGAGCATAGTGATCAGATCATGATATGAATAAACATAACAGTTTAAATAATGTACCAGTAAGGCAGGGGTGCTCATTACGGTGATCGGGAGCACCTAGGTGATCTTCGGCCCTCTTCCAGGTGATCTTTGGGCCTCACCAGCCGGATGGCGCACTCCTGCCATCTTACAAGACATGCACTCCCGCCGCCGCCTTTGCGGGGCTTCTTTTGCCAAAATGAGGCTTTAGTGGGTGGGCCCTGGCGCTTGTCTTGCCACACACGGTGTGGTGACATGACCGCCCATTGGTTGCTGCTGGGGGGGGGGCGGGAGCAAGGCGAAGGCACGTGCATGGATAGGATGCGAGGCTGTGAGAGGGATGGAGGGAACGTGTTTGTGTGTGTGAGAGAGAGAGAGCCAAGGAGAGAAGAAAAATCCGGAGAACTTTTTCGGATCCTTTTGGCAGGAAGGCAGGCGGGTGCTGGAAGGAGAGAGGGAGAGAGAGAAAGAGGTGAAGGAGGCCGGGCAAAGTGGGGCAAAGCCAAGCAAGCCCCGCCGCAAACCCTGCTGCTGCCCCCGGGACTCCCATTCCAAGCCAAGACCTGGGCGAGCGAGCTGTGTGGGGCTGCTTTCTTTCCTTGGTTGGGGGCGAGGAGGGAGGGCTCCGCCGTGTTCCTAGGGCTGAACCCGAGGAGGAGGGGGCTGCGGGGATGGAGACTCCATTTGCTGCTGCTTTTGCCCTCGCCGCCTTTCTCCGCCTCGCCCTTCCTTGCCCTCGAAGGAGAAAGGCAGCGAGGGCCCACGGGAGAGAGAGGGGGGGGTGGCTCTTCAGAGCCGGCTAGGAAGAGCCACTCTCTCCCCCCCCCCCCGTGGGCATGGACTGCCACCAGTGGGAGGGGTCCTCCTTCCTGCCAGCCGTCCACTTGGGCGTCCTTTCTGAGTGACACCATTGACAGGGAGGAAGGAAGGAAGGAAGGGCGCCCCCCCTCCCGCTGCATCTGTCCCTTTGGGGAAGCACCTCTTCCACTCTTCCTTCTCCTGCCCAGGTAAGGAAGCCTTGAGGGAGGAGGGAGGGGGGAGGCTGCCGTGGGGAGGCTCCAGCCTCACGTGGGTCCCTCTCTCAGTTGAGTTTTCTGGCCCAGGCAGCAGCCAGGCGACCCATCTTCCCAGCCCTGCGCATTCCGAGCCGCTGCCGAAGCCATATCTGGCCGGAGCGCTGGCGGGTGCGCCTATAAATACCCTCCTGCTGCGTGCGTGGGAGGGGCCTGCTGTGCACGCACCCCCTGGCTACATGCCTGATGCGAATCTAATGCACACCCAAATTTTGGCAAGGTCGTTTAGCCCCAAAAAGGTGAGCATTAGATTTGAGTCAATAGGTAGATGCATCCTTTGAAATGTCGCATTCCCTCCTCTCGCCTGGCCCAACCTGCCCTTTGCACCGGAGGATTCCCTTGCACGGACACATGCACAAGAGCGTGTTTGGAAATGATGCAACCGAACAACGCCAAAGAAGCCGCTCTTATCAAGCTCATCTGTAGGAGCCAATGCAGCTCCGCTCTGTAATCTCTCCCTCGGAAGCAAGGTTATCCATTCACCCGACTCTACTCTATCGATCATTGTCCTCGATGGGAGCGAATGAGCAAAGAGAGAAGCCTTGCCAAGCTGGCTCTTTGACGCATCTCCCTCCTTTCTGCCAAAAAGCAGGAAAATTGCATTCAAAGCACCCCCGACAGATGGCCATCCAGCCTCTGTTTAAAAGCCTCCAAAGAAGGAGCCTTCACCACACTCCAGCGCAGAGAGTTCCACTACTGAACAGCTCTCACAGTCTGGTTATAAATTTTAAAAAAATATTATTATATATAAAATATATTATTTATATTATATTATATAAATATTATATTTATTATTATTATATACCTGATTTTGGACTGCATCAATAGGAGTCTAATGTCTAGATCCAGGGAAGTCATGCTACCCATTAGGCCTGGGCAATCCATGGTTCTAAATGGTTCTAAAGTACTTACAAAATTATTATATAAAATATATTATTTATATTATATTATATAAATATAATATATATAATTTATTAATAATATATTATTATTAAATATAATAACAGAATTTATTTAATAATTATTTAATAATTGTAATTAAATAATAAAAAATTATTAATATATTAAAATATATAATTCTTATTATTATTATATACCTGAGTATCGACCCATTTGACGCCAGTCTGGGTGTGTTCCACTCTTCCATAGAAGTGAATGGGGAGCATGTATTCTGGGCGGGCTTTCTCCCAGGGGTTGCCGTGTCTTAGCCAGTTCTGGTGGTGAACACTAGGGGGCGCTGGTGCTTTGCTTCTAGACTCTTGGTAACATTCTGGTGGTGAAATTTCCGAACTCTTATCAACACTTTCAAAATTCTGTTATAAATGGCGGTTCCTAATTGGTTCTGTCATAAAAATCACCAATAATGAAACAATAATGAAAGTTTTGTTAGAGTTCTGAAAAGTTCACCACCAGAACCTTAGCACCACTATAGAAGCAAAGCACCAGCGCCACCTAGTGTTCACCAACAGAACTTTAGCAACACTGCAGAAGCAAAACACCAGCGCCACCTAGTGTTCACCACCAGAACTTTGGCAACACTGTAGAAGCAAAGCACCAGCGCCACCTAGTGTTCACCACCAGAACTTTAGCAACACTGTAGAAGCAAAGCACCAGCGCCACCTAGTGTTCACCACCAGAACTTTAGCAACACTGTAGAAGCAAAGCACCAGCGCCACCTAACTACTTTAGAACCATGGATTGCCCACGCCCACTACCCATGCTCTATTCTGACTGTGAGAGCTGTTCAGCAGTGGAACTCTCTGCCCAGGAGTATGGTGGAGGCTCCTTCGGAGGCTTTTAAACAGAGGCTGGATGGCCATCTGTCCCGGGGCTTTGAATGTGATTTTCCTGCTTCTTGGCAGAATGTGGTTGGACTAGATCAGACCTGGGCACCTTATGGCCTGCGGGTCGGATACGGCCCGGTGGCCGATTCTAACCGGCCCGGGGAGAAGGGCGTCGGGGGCAGGGCCATTTCTGCAAGAGGAAGGGCTGCCGCTGCCAGCATCCCATCACGGGCTGTGGGGCCTGTGTCGGCAGACAGCCCGCCACTCCGGAGAACGATCGGAGGAGCAGCGGATTTGGAGTGCCTCCCATCCCAGGGGGCGATCCGGTCCTGCAGCGGGAACAGTCGGCGACCTGTGGTGGCTGATCGCCCTGGCGACCTGGAAGACTTGATTGCCTTCCGGGTCGCCGGGGCGATCAGCTGACGCCACTGGGGGGCACTGCCAAGAAGGCCCTGTTTCTTGTCTCCACCAACCGCGTTTGCGAGAGAGGTAGGATCGAGAGCAGGGCCTCTCCTTATGATCTTAAGCTTTGTGATGGTTCATAGCAGGAGATATGTTCAGACAGATCGTCTGGGCCAGAACCGCTATGATTGCAAAGCCTTCTTTGCCAAAGTATACTGAATTACAAATCTCAGGATTGCATTGGGCCAGGCGCAGTTAAAGTGGTATCAAACTGCGTTACATCTGCAGTGTAGACGCAACCTGAGTTAGGTCTTTGAATTCTACCCACCAGGACATGCTGACTATCATAGCCTGTGATATATGCTACCTATTCCTTCCCAGAAAAAATCCCGCCTGAGGCTCTGGTGGAAGCATATGAGATTGGAGCATTTTTAAGAATGCTGTGCTCACCCTTTTTGGGGGGAATGAGGGCATTGTGGGACTTCTTCGACTATTTGTTCTTGGGTGATTCAGAGGTTGGGCTAGATGCCCTTGGGGGTGCCTTCAGCTCTATGATACTGCAATTCCTTATTATATCGCTTCTGTCTTACAGGTGGAAGAAGCCGACGACTGGCTAAGACACGGCAACCCCTGGGAGAAAGCCCGCCCGGAATACATGCTCCCCATTCACTTCTATGGAAGAGTGGAACACACCCAGACCGGCGTCAAATGGGTTGATACTCAGGTATATAATAATAATAATAATAATATATTTTAATATATTAATAATTTATTATTATTTAATTACAATTATTAAATAATTATTTAATAATATATTATTAATAATAAATAATATATATTATATTTATATAATATAATATAAATAATATATTTTATATAATAATAATAATATTTTTAATTATTTATACAAGTCGATCCCGGACCGAAGGAGGTCGATCCCAGCCGGATGGGGCACTTCTCAGAGGGGGGCGGAGCCAGGCCGTGCCAAGTCCCACCCCCTCCCCTGGCTACGGCACTCCCAGCAGCTTCTCCAGGCTTGAGGATGGCAGGGCCAAGCCAGCCTTGTGCTAGCTATGTCACCACTGGCTTGGCATTGCCATCCTCAAGCCTGAGAAGCTGCTGGGAGTGCCAAAGCCGGAGGGGAGGGGAGGGGCTTGGCATGGCCTGGCTCTGCCCCTCTGGCTTTGGAGCTCCCAGCAGCTTCTCCAGGCTTGAGGATGGCAGGGCCAAGCCAGCCTTGTGCTATTTATGCCACTACTGGCTTGGCATTGCCATCCTCAAGCCTGGAGAAGCTGCTGGGAGGTCCAAAGCCAGAGGGGCGGGGCTTGGCTTGGCCTTCCACCCCCCTCTGGCTTCTACTCTACCAGCAGCTTCTCCAGGCTTGAGGATGGCAGGGCCAAGCCAGCCTTGTGCTAGCTATGCCACTACTGGCTTGGCATTGCCATCCTCAAGCCTGGAGAAGCTGCTGGGAGCTCCAAAGCCAGAGGGGCGGGGCTTGGCGCGGCCTGGCTCCGCCCCCTCTGGCTTCAGCTCTACCAGCAGCTTCTCCAGGCAAGAAGATGGCAGTGCCAAGCCAGCCTTGTGCTAGCTATGCCACCACTGGCTTGGCATTGCCATCCTCAAGCCTGAGAAGCTGCTGGGAGCTCCAAAGCCAGAGAGGCGTGGGCGGGGCTTGTTGAGGCCTGGCTCTGCCCCCCTCTGGCTTCAGCTCTACCAGCAGCTTCTCCAGGCAAGAAGATGGCAGTGCCAAGCCAGCCTTGAGCTAGCTATGCCAACACTGGCTTGGCATTGCCATCCTCAAGCCTGGAGAAGCTGCTGGGAGGTCCAAAGCCAGAGGGGCGGGGCTTGGCGCGGCCTGGCTCCGTCCCCTCTGGCTTCTACTCTACCAGCAGCTTCTCCAGGCGTGAGGATTGCAGGGCCAGGCCCGCCTTGTGCTAGCTATGCCACTACTGGCTTGGCAGTGCCATCCTCAAGCCTGAGAAGCTGCTGGAGCTCCAAAGCCAGAGGGGCGGGGCTTGGCGCGGCCTGGCTCCGCCCTCTCTGGCTTCAGCTCTACCAGCAGCTTCTCCAGGCATGAAGATGGCAGTGCCAAGCCAGCCTTGTGCTAACTATGCCACCACTGGCTTGGCATTGCCATCCTCAAGCCTGGAGAAGCTGCTGGGAGCTCCAAAGCCAGAGAGGCGGGGGCTGGGCTTGGTGCGGCCTGGCTCTGCCCTCTCTGGCTTCCACTCTACCAGCAGCTTCTCCAGCCTTGAGGATGGCAGTACCAAGCCAGCCTTGTGCTAGCTATGCCACCACTGGCTTCCCATTGCCATCCTCAAGCCTGGAGAAGCTTCTGGGAGCTCTAAAGCCAGAAAGGGGGGGGGCTTGGCGCGGCCTGGCTCTGCCCCCCTCTGGCTTTCGCTCTACCAGCAGCTTCTCAAGGCTTGAAGATGGCAGTGCCAAGCTAGTGGTGGCATAGCTAGCATAAGGCTGGCTTGGCACTGCCATTGTCAAGCCTGGAGAAGCTGCTGGTAGAGCTGAAACTAGAGGGGGCGGAGCCAGGCCACACCAAGCCCCGCCCCCGCACCTCCCCTCTCCAGCCTTGAGGAGGTAGGTAGATCTTTCTGACTTGGTTTTATTATAAGTAGCTCATGTGCTGAAAAAGTGTGGGCCTGGTCTAGAACAGTGCTGTCCAACTTCTACGGGTCCAGGGCCGGATAAAAGGTCACTGATGACCTAGGGGCCGCTCGGCCCCGCCCCCAGGCCCCGCCCCCCAGGCCCCGCCCCCAACCCAGGCCCCGCCCCTCCTAAACGGCCAAAAGGGCAGAAGGCGGCGCCAAGATCAGCGCGTCACAGGCATGGCGTGACGCGCTGCCCCTGGCACCGCCTACTCCCTTTCGGCGCCCTCCCTTCCTAGGGCGGAGGGGGGCGCCGAAAGAAGGAGTAGGTGGCGCTAAGGGCAGCGTCACGCCAGGCCTGTGACGCGCTGCTCTTGACGCCGCCTTCTGCTCTTTTCGCGGCTCCCGCCCTAGGTAGGGGAGGGGCGCCGAAAGGAGGGGAGTAGGCGGCGCCAAGAGCAGAGCCGTCACAGGCCTGGCGTGACGCGCTGCCCGCTGGCACCGCTTACTCCTCCTTTCGCGCCCCTCCCTTCCTAGGGCGGAGGGGGGCGCCAAAAGGAGGAGTAGGCGGCCAAGGGGCAGCGCGTCACGCCAGGCCTGTGACGCGCTGCTCTTGACACCGCCTTCTGCCCTTTTTCGGCGGGAGGGGGGGCCGAAAAGGAGGAGGAGCTAGCTCGCTTCCGCCTCCCTGCCCCGCTCCCCCTCCCTCGGCCCCGGCCGCCATTTTAAAAAAAAAATTCGATATTTTTTTGAAATTTAAAAATGGCGGCTGAGGGCATAGGTGGGGCCGTGTCCAACAGGCTACGGGGCCGGATCCGGCCCCGGGGCCGCCAGTTGGACAGCCCTGGTCTAGAAGATGCAGTATGAGATGACTATGAGAGGAGAATGATCCCAATATGAGACAAGTCACAAGGCACCCACCTGAGGGGAAGGAAATGCACCCCGTCATGTTGGGGTGGGCAAAGGGCTTTGCCATAGTTTCGCCTTGGTCCTGAAATGGAGCATTGTTCCTTTTTCATACTTAAATATGCACAGACCCTTCACAGTCAGCAAATGTGGAACAACTTGAAAGTAATGCCCAAGTCCTGCCAATGCGTCCTAAGGTCTTTTCTGCTTGCAGGTGGTCCTGGCTCTGCCTTACGACACCCCGGTTCCCGGCTACATGAACAACACTGTCAACACCATGAGGCTGTGGTCGGCTCGGGCTCCCAACGATTTCAACCTCCGAGACTGTAAGCATTGGCTATCGCAGGCATGGGCAAACTTGGGTCCTCTAGTTGTTTTGGACTTCAACTCCCACAACACAGTCCAAAACACTTGGAAGGCCCAAGTTTGATACTACCGGTATCATTCCTAAACTTCATTTATTTAATCCTTATTTTATTTATTAAATAAACTATTTATTTATTATACATTTATATTTAATTTGTTATTTATTTAGCAATCAAGGGCCAGTTAATACCCCCCCCCAAAAAAACCCCCAGAGGATGCCTCCAGGCAACAGCAGCCAGGCCACCTCTATGCAGATACCCTCACTGATTGACTTTGCCGCTGCAATGCTAATCAAGCTTGCTAATTGCAACATTCACACTTGCTTTAGACAAGGGTTCTTTCTCCCTCCCTGGATGTTATTCCACAGGTATATATACACCCCATTTGCTTTATTAGAAACAGAACCTCTGAAGATGGCATTAGCCACAGATGCAGGCAAAACGTCAGGAGAGAATGCTGCTGGAACATGGCCTTACAGCCTGGAAAACACACACAATTAATTTTAAAACTTTTTATTTATTTACTTATTTGCCTCCCATTTGCAACAAAAAAGGTGCCATTTGAAAATAAAGAAAGGAAGGGGGGAGGGGAAAAGAAGGAAAGGAGGAAAGGTATCGGAGGGAGAGAGGGAAGGAAGGAAGGAAAGAGAAAGAAGGGAGAGAAGAAAGGGAAAGGAAAGAAGAAGGGGAGGAAAGATATAAGAGAAAGCAAGGAAAAGAAGGAAGGAAGGGGGGAAAGAAGGAAAGAAAAGGTATGAGAGGAGGGCAGGAAGGAAAGAAAGAAAGAAAGAAAGGGAAAGAAGGGAAAGGAAAGAAAGAAGAGGAGGAAAGGTATAAGAGAAAGCAAGAAAAAAGGAAGAAGGGAAAGAGAGAAAGATGGAGAAAGAAAAAGAGAGAGACTGACTGACTGACTGACTGACTTTATTATTTCTGAGTCGCCCTCCACGTTAGTGCTCCGGCGACTTACACACAACAAATTCCACAATTAAAATAGAGTATTTAAAACTAGATTAAAATATTCAGTGGTTAAATGCAGGGGCCAGGCTCGGTATTTGGGTTCCTGGTTCTGCATTAACCATGGGCTTTCCTAAATAGCCAGGTCTTCAGAGCGGTCAGGAACTGGGGCAGGTCGAGGGAGGCTCTCTGGTCCGGTGGCATCGAGTTCCAAAGAACGGGGCCACAACGGAGAACGATCTCCGTCTCGTGGTCTCCAGGGGGCCTCTTTCAAGCCTGGTACGTGAAGAAGGTTCTTGTTTGCTGGCCAAGGGGTCCTTGAGTAAGCAGGCATCAGCAAGCGGTCTTTTAGCTATGATGGGCCCCGGCCCCGGAGGGCATTGAAAGCCAAGGTCAAGGTCTTATGTAAGGCTCTATACTCAACGGGCAGCCAGTGCAGGCGCTGCAGAGATGGTGTAATGTGGCATCTCATCGATGTTCCTGTGAGAAGCCTGGCGGCGCGTTCTACACAATCTGAGCCTGCGGGTTAGTGACCGGGGTAGACCTACATACAAAGCGTTACAGTAATCCAGCCTTGATGTAACCGTGGCATGGATTACTGTAGCTAGCGCTCCGGCCGGAAGATAGGGCGCCAATTGTCTCGCTTGGCGCAGGTGGAAGAAGGCCCTTTTGCTCGTGAGGGCAACCTGGGCCTCCATCGACAATTTGGAGTCCAGGATAACACCAAGGCTTTTTACTGAGGGGGACGGAATCAGCGGTTCCCCTTCAAAGGGGGGCAGCGAGAAAGGTGGTTCTGGGCGGCCCGGCCATAAGATCTCCGTCTTTGATGGATTTATTTTAAGTTTGTGGGCGAGCCATTTTGTCACTGCTTCTAGGCCTCGAGTGAAGTTTTCGGGCACCGAAGTTGCGCCAGGCTCCAGTTTCAGTAGGAGCTGGGTGTCATCGGCATATTGGTAGCACCCTAGGCCGAAGCTCCGGGCTATACCAGCCAACGGCCTTACATAGATGTTAAACAACGTTGGTGATAATATGGCGCCTTGGGGCACTCCGCACTCGAGGAGAGATTCCTAGATGTTTGGCCTAGCCATTCAACTCGCTGACTACGTCTGCGCAGGAAGGAGTTAAGCCAAGCTAAAGCTGTTCCTTGTATCCCTATGGCAGCAAGTTGTCGTATCAGCAGATCATGGTCCACCGTGTCGAAAGAAAGAGGAAGGGAGAGAATAAAGGGAAAGAAGGGAAAGGAAAGAAAGAGGAGGAGAAAAGGTATAAGAGAAAGCAAGGAAAAAGGGAAAGAAAGTGAAAGATGGAGAAAGAGAAAGGGAGAGAAGAAAGGGAAAGAAGGGAAAGGAAAGAAAGAGGAGGAGAAAAGGTATAAGAGAAAGCAAGAAAAAGGAAGAAAGAAAGAGGGAGAAAGAAAAAGAAAGGAAGAAAGGAAGAGGAAGGGAGAGAAGATAGGGAAAGAAGGGAAAGGAAAGAAAGAAGAAGAGGAAAGGTATAAGAGGAAGGAAGGAAGGAAGAGAAAAAGAAAGGAGAAAAGGTATGAGAGGAGGGAAGGAAGGAAAGAAAGGGAAAGAAGGGAAAGCAAAGAAAGGAGAAGAGGAAAGGTATAAGAGAAAGCAAGGAAGGAAGAGAAAAAGAAAGGAGAAAAGGTATGAGAGGAGGGAAGGAAAGAAAGAAAGAAAGGGAAAGGAAAGAAAGAAGAAGAGGGGAAAAGGTATAAGAGATAGCAAGAAAAAAGGAAGAAATTAAGAAAAAGAAAGGAAGAGGAAGGGAGAGAAGATAGGGAAAGAAGGGAAAGGAAAGAAAGAAGAAGAGGAAAGGTATAAGAAAAAGCAAGGAAACAGGAATAAAGGAATGAAAGAGAGAGGAAGAGGGAGAAAGAAAAAGAAAGAAGGAAAGAGAAAGAAAGAGGAAGGGAGAGAAGAAAGGGAAAAAGAAGGGAAAGAATGAAGAGGTGGAAAGGTACAAGAGAAAGGAAGAAAAAAGGAAGAAAGAGAAAAAGAAAGAAAAAGGAAAGGAGAGAAGAAAGGGAAAGAAGAGAAAGGAAAGAAAGAAGAGGAGGAAATGTATAAGAGAAAGCAAGGAAGGAAGGAAAGAAAGAAAGACAAAGAGGGAGGAAGTGTGTGAGGGAAATGGAGGACGGCAAGAAAGAGCCGCAAACACAATCAAAATACATAGATTAAAACATAGACCATTTAAATATAATATTTAAAACCTTGATAATCATTCATATTTATACAATGGAATAATTTTGAATTCCTAGTCATTCATTGGCTGGGTAGTCAGAACATGGTTTTGGTTTGAAACGGACGATCCCTATTATATCTGTGTATTTACCAGTCTTTCTCAACCAGTGTGCCGTGGCACACTAGTGTGCCGTGACGGACCTCCTGCTGTGCCGCGAGAAAAGCTCTCTGCCCCCCTTCCTCCCCCCCTCCTGCCGAACTCCTGCTGCTTGGGGGAGGAGGAGGAAGGGCAGGGCGGCGGCAAAGAAAAAGAAGAAGGGGCCGGGGCGCTGCCTCCTTCGGCCGTTTCCCCAGCCAGCCTCCATCCGCCCACCATGACTCGTGCCCCTCGCTCACTGAAGCCGCGTGGAGGAGGAGCCCCGCCCACTGAAACCCGTCCACCGCTCATGCTCCTCCTCTGTAGGAGAGCTGAAGCTGGGGGGAGGGGCCGGGGTATGGCATGGCCTGTAGGAGAGCTGAAGCTGGGGGGAGGGGGCGAGGCGAGGCATGGCACGGCCTGGCTCTGCCCCCTCCCCCAGCTTCGGCACTCCCAGCAGCTGCTCCAGCCTTGAGGGGACAGTGCCAAGCCAGCATTGTGCTGGCTCTGGCACCGCTGGCTTGGCACTGCCCCCTCAAGGCTGGAGAAGCTGCTGGGAGAGGTGAAGCCGAGGGTAGGGGGCGGGGCATGGCGCAGCCTGGCTCCACCCCCTCCCCGGCTTTGGCACTCCCAGCAGCTGCTCCAGCCTTGAGGGGACAGTGCCAAGCCAGCATTGTGCTGGCTCTGGCACCGCTGGCTTGGCACTGCCCCCAAGGCTGGAGAAGCTGCTGGGAGAGGTGAAGCCGAGGGTAGGGGCGGGCATGGCGCAGCCTGGCTCCGCCCCTCCCGGCTTTGGCACTCCCAGCAGCTGCTCCCAGCAGGCCACCAACCCCAGCTGTTCTTTACTGTGTTAGAGTGTCATTTTGTGTCATTTTGGTTGGTGGTGTGCCCCGGATTTATTTAATGTTAAAAGTGTGCCGCGGCTCAAAAAAGGTTGGAAAACACTGGTATTTACTATGGAGATGATCCTGCCTTTTGCGTTCTCTCTCCCTCCTTCTCTTTCTAGTTAACATTGGGGATTACATCCAGGCCGTCTTGGACAGAAACTTGGCCGAAAACATCTCCAGAGTCCTGTACCCGAATGATAACGTAAGTCCTTAAGAACAATGGTAGGAATTGTGGGAGTTGAGGTTCAAAACACCTGGAGAGCCCAAGCTGGCCCATGCCTGATATAGATCTATATAACTATACAAGAAAGTTCCCGGAGACCTGGTCTTCAGCGAGAATATTAGCAATACATAAAGAGGGCTCCAGTAAACCAGAGGTGGGAAACTACAGACCCATCTCGCTTTTGAATGTCGATTATAAGATACTAGCTGTGCCCGGCACGCGTTGCTGTGCCCTATTTAGGAGATGCGAGATGTAAGGGTTGGAAATGATGTTACTTGCGGTCTTGGTGGGGTCATGTAGGCATGAATTGCGCACTTTCTATCTGTGCTCCAAATGATGTCATCTGGAAGCATGAGTTGTATTGTCTTCTATAGCGGAGGAAGTGTTTTGATTCTGGAGTGTCTCCACTCAGCAAAGTCTGTAGTGGTTGTGGAGGAGTGGCAAGTGGTGGTAGAGAGACTTTACCGGCTAGGCCAGTCTTTCTCAACCAGTGTGCCGTGGCACACTAGTGTGCCGTGACGGACTTCCTGCTGTGCCGCGAGAAAAGCTCTCTGCCCCCCTTCCTCCCCCCCTCCTGCCGAACTCCTGCTGCTTGGGGGAGGAGGAAGGGCCGGGCAGTGGCAAACAAAAAGAAGGGACTGGGGCGCCGCCTCCTTCGGCCATTTCCCCAGCCAGCCTCCAATCCGCCATGACTCCCACCATGACTCTTGCCCCTCGCTCGCTGAAGCTGCGCAGAGGAGGAGCCCTGCCCACTGAAGCCCATCCACCGCTCATGCTCCTCCTCTGTAGGAGAGCTGAAGCTGGGGGGAGGGGCGGGCATGGCGTGGCCTGTAGGAGAGCTGAAGCTGGGGGGAGGGGGTGGTGCATGGCGCGGCCTGTAGGAGAGCTGAAGCTGGGGGGCGGGGGGAGGGGCATGGGGCGGCCGGTAGGAGAGCTGAAGCGGGGGGAGGGGCCAGGTGCGGCCTGTAGGAGAGCTGAAGCTGGGGGAGGGGGGGGGCATGGCGGCCTGCAGGAGAGCTGAAGCTGGGGGGGAGGGGCGGGCATGGCGCGGCCTGGAGGAGAGCTGAAGCTGGGGGAGGGGGGGGGGCATGGCGCGGCCTGTAGGAGAGCTGAAGCTGGGGGGAGGGGGCGGGGCATGGCGCGGCCTGTAGGAGAGCTGAAGCTGGGGGGAGGGGGAGGGGCATGGCGCGGCCTGTAGGAGAGCTGAAGCTGGGGGAGGGGGAGGGGCATGGCGCGGCCTGTAGGAGAGCTGAAGCTGGGGGGAGGGGCGGGGCATGGCGCGGCCTGTAGGAGAGCTGAAGCTGGGGGGAGGGGGCAGGGCATGGCGCGGCCTGTAGGAGAGCTGAAGCTGGAGGGGGGCGGGGCATGGCGCGGCCTGGCTCTGCCCCGGCCGGCACTCCCAGCAGCTGCTCCAGCCTTGAGGGGACAGTGCCAAGCCAGCAATGTGCTGGCTCTGGCACCACTGGCTTGTCACTGCCCCCTCAAGGCTGGAGCAGCTGCTGGGAGTGCCGAAGCCGGGGGTAGGGGGGCGGCGCATGGCGCAGCCTGGCTCCGCCCCCTCCCCGGCTTCGGCACTCCCAGCAGCTGCTCCCAGCAGGCCACCAACCCCCAGCCGTTCCTTATTGTGTTAGAGTGTCATTTTGTGTCAGTTTGGTTGGTGGTGTGCCCCCGAATTTTTTTAATGTTAAAAGTGTGCCGCGGCTCAAAAAAGGTTGGGAAACACTGGGCTAGGCAGCACATTCCTGTTGTTTCTGCTGGGTATTTCAGGGCTTTGCAGTGTGTGCAGATGTGCGTTAGGGCGCCAATGTCGGCCTCTGGCACCATGCTGTAGTCTTCTGCAGCGTTGTATCTGAAGGCTAGGCGGTGGAATTGGTTGTGGTGTTTTTGAAGTTTGTTTTCTGTGTTGCGACGTCGTGTTTCTGCGCTCCTTGCGCGCTGCTGTTGTGTTGCATTTCTGCGTCTTTGTTGTTCCTGGCTGCACGCTTCTTCTTGTCGTGCAGTTCTTTGCATTTGGTTCTCAGCTGTGCGTCGTGCAGTGACCTGTTGTCTGTGTCTCTGCTGCGCAGTGTGTTTCTGTTCTGACGTTTGTTCTGCCCTTTTTTGTTGGATGTATGTAGCGTTGTGAGTGTGTCGTCCGATGCTGTTATTTTTATAAGGCATGGCTTGTCTTTTGGGACAGTTTATGTCTGTGTGGAAGGAAGGAATGGTTTTTGTTTGTGGTGTTTGTAGGTGTTGTGTGTACGGGGTCCCGTACGGTTGGTGGGATGGGTTGTGATTGGAAGTTGTGTTGTGTTGTGTGGGTAGGAATTTGCTGGAGAATTGCTCCCTCAGAGTTTGGTTTTGGCAGTTTAACCCTCAAACACCAACTGAAATCTCTCAGCATTCTATCCTAGCCTTGGATGGCTCTTGCCAGCGTTGCTATGGTTACAGCAGTTATGCAAATCCGCCCTTATTGGCAGCCAATCATGTTGTTCAGAATGTAGAGGCTGGGTGAGTCGTTGGCTGCCCCGGAGGATACTGGGAAATGTAGTTTTATTTTTACTCGTTGTTTTGGGGGCCTTTTAGGTTTTGGGGGGGAAAGTTTATTTGCTACAAACGTACCTTGCTTGAGGCCTATTTCTGTTGGCAAGTATTGTTTTTCTGCGTTGTATGGTTTCTTTGTTTGAGGTATACATCACATGACGTGAACCCATTTATATAATAGATATGCAGGGAAGCTGCTGACATATTTATTGCCGAAAGCAAAAGCCCTAGCCTCCCTTCAGGACCAAACATGGAAGCAATCTGATCCCAAGCTCATAACTCTGTGGAAACACTTGTGTGATGAAACACACCAATAAAAGGCAGGGGAATGGCTTTTATCATGCAACGGTTGGTTGGCTGGGACCCGGCCTGCTTAGGAAAAGCCCATAGAGTTGAATGTGGGATTGGAAGCGAACCAGAGTCGCCCTTGAAGTTCCTAATTCCTATTCTAGATTGTTTTCCAACCAATAATTTCTGTGGGTTGGTTTGTCTTTGCGGCCTTCCTATGCCTGCCTTTCTCCCAGAGTTGGAGGGGAGTAACGTATACTTTATCTATATATATAAAAAAGTAGCTGTCGTGGTTCAGCTGAAGTAAACAAAAGAACCAATGAACGGAATCACACCAAGTTTGGCAACATAACATCTCACAACAAACACCACTGGCAAAAGCAACACCCCCTCCACATCACAACCAGCACAAAGCCAGACTGAGACAACTATGTCACCACAACACACACAAAATACACCCCACAAATACCTGGCAACTTCCCCAACACAAAACCCAGGACTGCACTCACTACTCACCACCACACACACCTCCAAATACACACACATCCCAGGCACAATACTCCAGCAATTCCTACCCACACAACACAACACAACTTCCTATCACAACCCATCCCCCCAACCTTACGGGACCCTGCACACACAACACCTACCACCACCACAAACAAAAACCAACTCCACCTATACTCCAACCTCAACACAACACAACACTGCACTGATACTCTACAAACACACACAAACACCCAAAACACCCCACCCACACAAGCATTCCACAACATACTACCACCCACAATGCCACCACACACACACTAACTTATCAAAAAGGTAATACCTACACACAACACAATACACACATAACACAACCTTGCGTCTACTGCTCAACCCATTTGTATGCCATTCCTTCCTTCAACACCACACACCGACAACTCCACAGGACTTCAACATCCCACCCACCAGAACAACCCACAACGACACAGCCATGACCCCACCAAGACCATAAGTAACATCAATTCCAACCCTTACATACTCAGTCTTTCTCGCATCTCCTAAATAGGGCACAGCAACACGTGCCGGGTACAGCTAGTAAATAAATAAAATGAAAGAGAGAAAGAGGGAGGGAAAGAACAAAAGAGGGAAGGAAGAAAGGAAGGAAGGAAGGAAGGAGGTACCAAGGGAAGGAAGGAAGAAAAGAAAGGAGAAGTGAAAGAAAAAGGGGACAAGGAATAGGTGGATACCTCTACTTCAAAAATTCTTACTTTTTACCTGCAAGCATAAAGAAATTACACATACCGTGTTTCCCCGATAGTAAGACACCCCCGATTGTAAGACGTATTGGGGGTGTCAGAGGGGTCGGCTAATATAAGCCGCACCTCGAAAGTAAGCCGTACTCCCGCCGCCGCGCCGCCGGTCCCGCCTCCTCCTCCTCCGCCGCCCTCCCTGCGGCCGCCTCTTCTCTGATCGGAAGAGAGCCAGCTGAGAGAGCCCTCTGCCGCCTCTGTTCCCGTTCGAAGAGGGGGCTGCAGGGAAGCCGCTCGACGCTCTCTCCTTGCAGCCAGCCCCTTCTGGGAATGGAACAGAGGCGCAGAGAGAGCCCTCTGCACCTCTGTTCCGTTCCCGAAGAGGGGCTGCAGGGGGCGATCGCGGTTTCCTTGCAGCCCCTCTTCGGGAATGGAAGAGAGGTGCAGAGGGCTCTCCCTCTGCGCCTCTGTTCCGTTCAAGAGGGGCTGCAAGGAGAGCGATCGAGCGGGGAACTGCAGCCCTCTTCGGGGCTCTCCTCAGCCGGCTCTCTTCCGATCAGAGAAGAGGCGGCCGCAGGGAGGGCGGCGGCGGAGGAGGAGGGACCGAGTGACGCGGCGGCCGGGGGTACGGCTTACCGTCGCCCAAGGTAAGCCGTACCCCGAAAGTAAGGCGTAGTGGGACTTTTCGGGGGGGAAAGAAAGTAAGACGCTGTCTTACTTTCGGGGAAACACGGTATTAGAAACCAACACTTTCTCGTTACTTTATTTTCCATATCACCAGACTGGGCCACAGCAACGCCTGGCAGGGGACAGCTAGCGTGCATATAAAAACGTTACCGGGTAGGGGTTTTGTGCATGGCTTTGCAAGAGGGAGGTGTTTCAAAGCGTTTGACGTTGTCCTGTTTGACCCTTGCCCTCGCAGCCGGCCTGTCTGGTGAGGAGACGCCCGCTTCGGTCTGTGATTTTGGTCTCCGGCCTGGCAGATTCATTGGCTTCCCTTTGCGTGTAGTCGTGCCCTTTGTGCTTGCTTAGAGAGAATTGGGTTTCTGTGAGTTTTCCGGGCTGTCAGGCCATGTTCCAGAAACATTCTCTCTTGACGTTTCGCCCACATCTATGGCAGGGATCCTCAGAGGTTAACACCTCCCAACAAAGGATTCCCCCAGGCAGCAACCAGCCAAGCTTTGAAGCTGATAGCCATTAAATGCTAATCAAGATTGTCAATCGCAACATTCACACCTCTCTGGAACATGGCCATACAGCCCGGAAAACTCACAGCAACCCAGTGATTCCAGCTATGAAAGCCTTCGACAACACTTACAGAGCATTGTTGTTGTTGTTGTTGTTGTTGTTTTCTGGCCTGGTTTGCACAGAGATACAGACCGGTGTCTCCTTTGAAGCAGAAACAGCGCATGAAAGAATGCTCTTCCCTGCTTCCTTGCATGTAGAAGGGTAGCATGAAAGACAGCAGAATTATTTGCACCTAGCATATATTAGTATTATTGTTATTATATTTATTGTTATTATATATTTATTGTTATTATATTATTTTTGTTAACACTATGCAACATGATTTTTTATATCCTGGGTTATAAAAGTCATTTCCTAATTGGATATATCATTAAAAAAAAACATGAGAAAATTTTATGAAACTGCAAAAAACTTTCTTTCTGTGGAAGGGACATCCTGCAGCGCATTTTGCTATCGTTTTCCAATGAATATCTCATTGAATCTCGACTAATTTAATATAGTTTGTGCTACAAAAATGATGTTTCTGGAGTATAACAACTACTTTCAAAGTGAGGACTGCACAATTGAACAGGAAATAACACTTTCAAACCAGGAACAGAATTTTTTCCCCCCAAATGTTGTTGCATTGTGTAATCCAGTGTTTCCCAACTGCTGTGACACGGCACATTAGTGTGCCGTGACGTACCACCTGCTGTGCCATGAGAAAAGCTTTCTGCCCCCTTCCTTCCCCCTCCTCCTGCCGAACTCCTGCTGCTTGGGGGGGGGAGGAGGAAGGGCCGGGCGGCGGCAAAGAAAAAGAAGAAGGGGCCGGGGCGCCGCCTCCTCCTTCGGCCATTTCCCCAGCCAGCCTCCAATCCGCCATGACTCCTGCCCCTTGCTCGCTGAAGCCGCGTGGAGGAGGAACCCCGCCCACTGAAGCCTGTCCACCGCTCATGCTTCTTCACGCCATGCCCCTCCCTAGGCCGCGCCATGCCCCTCCCCCTGGCTTCATAGAGCTGAAGCTGGGGAGGGGGCGGAGTCAGGCCGTGCCATCCCCCGCCCCCAACTTTGGCTCTCCCAGAGCTTCTCCAGCCTTGAGGGGACAGTGCCAAGCTAGCATTGTGCTGGCTCAGCCACCGCTGGCTTGGCAATGCCCCCTCAAGGCTGGAGAAGCTCTGGGAGAGCTGAAGCCGAGGGGAGGGGGCGGGGCATGGCGCGCCTGGCTCTGCCTCCTCCCCCTCCTTCAGCTCTATGAAGCTGGGGAGGGGAGGGCATGGCGCCTCCCCCCCCCTGGCCGGCACTCCCATCTGCTGCTCCCAGCAGGCCACCATCCCCCAGCCGTTCTTTACCATGTTAGAGTGTCACTTTGGTTGGTGGTGTGCGCCCGGATTTTTTTAATATTAAAAGTGTGCCGTGGCTCAAAAAAGGTTGGGAAACACTGGTGTAATCCAATTTAAAGCAGGTAATCTGGATTCAGAAACTGGGTTATATGGCAGTGGAGACTCAGCCTGAGAGACATTCATCGTGTAGCCAGGCTTGAAAACAGGAATATTATGTCCACTTGCTGGCTGTGTGTGTTTGCGTTCGATTCCTGCCGTGTTTTAATTAGTTCTAGGACACGAAAGCTGCTTCCAACCAACGAATCTTCCGCCTCTCAAAACCACAGGAAGCAAAGCAAAGGCATGAAAGACAAAACTTTTGGCTATATAATAATAACAACAATAATTTAAATCAGACATGGGCAACCTACGGCCCATGGGCCGGATGTGGCCCAGCAGCTGATTCTGTCTGACCCGGGGAGACGGGTGTTGGGGGGGCGGGGCCAAGAGGAAGGGGGGCCTGCGTCGGCAGACAGCCTACTGCTCCGGAGAACAATCAGAGGAGCAGTGGCTTTGGAGTGCCTGCCATCCTGGGAAGCGATCCGGGCCTGCAGCGGGAACAGTCGGCGACCTGCGGCGGCTGATCACCCTGGAGACCACAGGTCGCCAACTGCTCCCGCTGCAGGCCCAGATCGCCTCCCGGGATGGCAGGCACTCCAAAGCCGGGATGGCAGGCACTCCATGGCAGAGTGATCAGCTGGGGAACAGCTGGGGGCAAGAGCTCTGCTCTGCATTTTATTTTATTTTACTGGCTTTTATTATTATTTTATAATAATTATAATATAATAATATAATAAATAATATAATATAATGTTATATTATATTTTTAATATATTATAATGTCTATATATATACTATAATATAATAATTATGATATTAATACTAATAATATATGAATATTTATTGATATATTAATATGTTAAATATTAATGATGTGTAATATATATATAGTAAATATAGTAAATAAATAAATAATGTAGATTAGAATGTAGCCATCCATTTGGATGGATCTAAATCCTTCATTGAATTTTCTATTTGGATTCTCTTCCCCCTAAAAATGTTTGGATGGTGGTGACGTTTCCGATTTTGGTGACCATCGGGTTCATCTCTAGTTCCCAATCACTTTGATATTAGATTTAAAGCCTGTCTTGGCAAAATATCCCAACTTTTGGGATATGCATATATTGCATATCACAAATCTCAGATGTTGTCATTACCAACCATCCTCCCTCTGTTATTGAGTGACGCATGGTTTGGTATCATTGATTTGAAGGATGCCTATAGTCGTTATGAGATTATTTGAGCAGCGTCTGAATGAGTTCCAGTTATGGATTACGCAGGGTGCATCTACACTGGAGAATGAATGCAGTTTGACACCACTTTAATTGCCCATTGGCTCAATTCTATGGAAACTTGGGAGTTGCAGTTCTACAACGTCTTTAACCTTCTCATCACCAGACTATAAATAATCCTTAGGTCGCATCTACACTGCAGAATGGCACCACTTTCACTGCCGTGGTTCAGTGCTATGGAGTCCTGGGAGTTGTAGTTTGGTAGGGCCCCTGCACGCTTTCCCAGAGAGAGAGAGAGAGAGAGAGAGAGAACCTTGGTATTTATTTATTTATTTATTTGCTATGTTTGTATACCGCCCTTCTCATCCTGTTGGTGATTCAGGACAGTTTACAGTCAAACATGGAGCACAAAAACACAATAAAACAATTAAGATAATATAAAAACATGATAAAATCAATAAAAACATATATCACCTGAGTCTCCTTGTTAAAATCATTGTCCAATTTCATTTGACCAGTAGTTCATTTTCCTATGTCCGTTACGCTGTATTTAAAACGCTTGCACAAAGAGCCACGTCTTAACTTTCTTCCTAAATATTAAAAGAGAGGGGGGCGATCAAATATCCCTAGAGAGGGCATTCCATAGCCGAGGTGCCACCACTGAGAAGGCCCTGTCTCTCGTCCTCGCCAACTGTGCTTGAGACAAAGGCGGGATTGAGAGCAGGGCCTCCCCAGATGTTATTAAAGCCCTAGGAGGTTCACAAGAGGAGCAGGAGGAAGGGAGGAGAACAAGGGCAGAGCGCAGAGGGAAGGAGGGGCATGAGAAGGAGCGGCAGCTACCAGCCACAGCCAGCCAGGTTGCCAAAAGCGCCCAGGGCCTGTTCCCACTTCCGCCAGTTGCCTGGGTGATGGCTCCCATGCCTTTTCCACCGCCACCATGACATCACACGCACCATTTTCCCTACCATTTCGGTGAGAACGAGGGGGGGCATGGCAACCCCAACTCCCATGCCACCGAAAAGTCATGGGAGCCATACACACCATGTATGGCTCCCATATGGCCATAGCGATGCTGCCGCCACACTGACCGCTGGGCATGCATGCGCACCCTCCACGAGGCAGAAAACTGAGGAGGACAGAGAGTGAGGGGGTGGAGAGCGAGGGCCGGAGAGCGAGGGGACACCAAAATAAAGTTTGCTTACTATTTTAAATTACCTTAGTCCAGCCCTGGCCTAGGATGTACTGCTTTGCAGTGGCTCCAGTCCTTCCTAGAGGCCCGATCTCAGAAGTTGTTATTGGGAGACACCAGGTAAGTTAGGCCAGAACCGTTTAGGGCTTTATAGGCTAAAGCCAGCACTTTGAATTGTGCCCGGTAGCAGACTGGCAGCCAGTGGAACTGGCGCAACAGAGGAGTTGTACGCTCCCTGAGTGCCGCTCCTGTTAGTAACCTGGCTGCCGTCCGTTGGACCATTTGAAGCTTCCGGGCAGTCTTCAAAGGCAACCCCACATAGGGAGTGTTGCAGTAGTCTATATGGGATGTAACCAGAGTGTGGACTACCGTGGCCAAGTCAGACTTTCCAAGTCAGACTTCCCAATTTATTTGTTTGTTTTGTATCAAAAGCTTTGCATAAAATAGAAGGACGCTGAAAGAGCCTCCTCGAAGACTGAGTACATACAGTCGGGCACCCCCTGGGCTATGTTTCTTGTAAATTTCTAATCTTTCCAAATCCAAAAACATTGCTTTTAAACATTTAGAAAGAGAACCTTGTAAAACTACATATCATACAATTCCATAGATCCATCCTTTCACTGGACTTTTTTGAGAGCTGCAATTGGATAGCACACTTTGTGGGGAGCTTTAGCCATGAATTCCTACCTTGGCAAGGGTTGGGTTACAAAACCTTTCACTACGAAGCCATATCTGGGGGGTTAGGTGATGATGGGAGCTTCTTCAGTGTGGTCACTGTAAAATCCACACCTGTGATATTTCCTGTGTCCATGCAGCTGATTCGGATCCTTATTGAAAAGCTTTTACCAAATCAGGAACTCCAGTTCCTTTTGTCCGCAAAAGCATTAGAAGACTTAATGCATATATTGCATATCACAAATCTCCGTTGTTGTCATTACCAACCATCCTCCTTCTGCTATTCAGTGATGCATAGTTTGGTATCATTGATTTGAAGGATGCCTATTTTCATGTGGCGATTAGACCACAAGACGGTAGATTTTTGCCATTTTTTACTAACAGTCATGCCCTTTTCATTTCACGTTCTTCCTTTTGGTATCTCCACAGCTCCACAGATGTTACTAGGGGCGTGATGTGGTGGCAGCTCATCTTTGGGTGCACAGGGTGCTCTTTTCTCTTATTTTGCTTTACTTTCTGTGCACTCACAGTAAAGAATTAGTGTATTGGCTGCCTTGCCTCTTGTATGTGTGCATCCACACACAGTTACAATGGGATTGGCTGGAATATACACTCCCAGGCACAGATGTGCATTTCTCCAGGACTCCTTTGCTATCAACTTAATATTTTAAAATCTGTCCAGATTTAAAACCGTCTTTGCAAAACCCAAGTATCCCAACCGTTTGCTATGTGGTTATGAGATGGTTTGGAAGAGTTCTGGTTCTAGATTTGGCTGGCCCTGGTTTGTAAGTGAACATAAACAAGCCAAAACTGCACCGCCCCCAAAAGTCAACAATCCAGCCTTTGTGTTGATGTAAGTGTGTTTCTCTGTGCCAAAGTGTTTGTTAGCAGTTCCCCTTTCTTTAGTTTCTTGGAACCAACTGCCCATAATGTAGTGTAGACCCATGTATTGCAGTTTGTAAGGTGCTGAACCACATTATATGGATATTATACCACTCATGGGCAAACTTGGGTCCTCCGGGTGTTCCTGACTCCAAACTCCCACGAGTCCAAAACACCTAGAGAGCTGAAATTTGCCTATTCCTGTTGTAACACATTTATTTATTTATTTATTTATAAATTCGATTTGGTAGACCGCTCTCTCTGGAGCCCAGAGCGGTTTACAGCATAAAATCAATAAAACATCAATAAACAGATAAAAGACATATACCCAAAAGCCCCCCTCCCCACTAATGATCTCGGCAAGCAATAATACGCAGAGGCAATACATGGCAGGATGGTATGTTGGCAGCTGGCAACTAAGGAGGCATCAGTTGGGACCAAATGCCTGCCTATATAGCCAAGTCTTCACAGACTTGCGGAAGGCCAACAAACCCCGTAGTGCTCGTATCTCCTCCGGCAGAGAATTCCAGAAAACACCTAGACTAGGGACCTCTAGTAGCTGAAGTGATTTGCCTATTGGCCCCAAACCTGTTGTTAGAACATTGTCTGGCATGACTTAATATATGCAATACTATCATTGTGCCATTGAAGGGCATAAAAGTCCAGCGATGGGCATTGCCTGTGTAGTCTTTGGCCATCAACTCCTGGGCCTTGGACCCTTCTTATCCCGCCTCGAAGTCCAATGTTCTTTCCTCCTCTTTAGTTTTTCGAGGGGAAGGAGCTACGGCTGAAGCAGGAGTACTTCGTAGTGGCTGCCACTCTGCAAGACATCATCCGGCGGTTCAAAGCCTCCAAGTTTGGGAGCACTGAAAGTGTCCGGACTGCCTTTGATTCCTTCCCAGACCAGGTAAACCCTTTTGAGGATGCAAAATAGAACCTCTTGACCTTGTTGGATGTGCTGTCTTCTGGGAAAATGGGGGCTAGTCTTGGAACGTTACTCTGGTTTTAGAATATCTGCCTTTTAAAAAAAATAGACTGGATGTTTGATATTCTGCCTCTGAACATGTGCAGAGAGCTCGGTCTGTTGGGATTCTTCCCTCACAAAATAGGGGAAGGGTGGTTATTTTGTACCTGTATTAGATAGGAATGCATTGCATGTGTCGCCAGTGTGAAAAAATACAATTCTAATACTCATGTGGTCACAGCACTGTAAGAGTTAAGAAAGTAGAGCTATTATACTAGGAACAGCTGAGTCTTTTCCTGAACGGAGGAACGTGAGTCCTTCGGGGAGATGGTGGAGGGGTATAAATAAAGTTTATTATTATTTATTATTGTTCAACCATCTCATAGCGCCCTGCTTGAGCAGTGATGGCACGATCGTCAGCATAGATCAGGACTGTCCAACTTCTACCGGCCCAGGGGCCTGAATTCCGGTCACTGATGACCTGGGGAGGGCCGTAGGATCTGCCCCCGGCTCCTCCCCTGCCCCGGCTCCGCCCCCTCCCCACCCTCCCCCGCCCCTGGCTCTGCCCTCTCCCCCGGCTCCGCCCCCACCCCGCCCCGCCCCGCCCCCTGCATGCATACAGTCAAATATAATCTTTTACTGAGATAAAATGCTGGGTGGGCATTCAAAAGGGGCATCCATACAGTCAAATATAATCTTTTACTAACATTAAATGCAGGGATAAGATATTAAATTATTTTAATTTAATATTAAATATATTTAATTCCATCCTCCCCTTCCCCTTATTTTAATTTAATATTAAATATATTTAATTCCATCCTCCCCCTCCCCTTATTTTAATTTAATATTAAATATATTTAATTCCATCCTCCCCTCTCCCCTTATTTTAATTTAATATTAAATATATTTAATTCCATCCTCCCCTCTCCCCTTAATTTAATTTAATATTAAATATATTTAATTCCATCCTCCCCTCTCCCCTTATTTTAATTTAATATTAAATATATTTAATTCCATCCTCCCTCTCCCCTTATTTTAATTTAATATTAAATATATTTAATTCCATCCTCCCCTCCCCTTATTTTAATTTAATATTAAATATATTTAATTCCATCCTCCCCTCTCCCCTTATTTTAATTTAATATTAAATATATTTAATTCCAACCTCCCCTCTCCCCTTATTTTAATTTAATATTAAATATATTTAATTCCATCCTCCCCTCTCCCCTTATTTTAATTTAATATTAAATATATTTAATTCCATCCTCCCCTTCCCCTTATTTTAATTTAATATTAAATATATTTAATTCCATCCTCCCCTCTCCCCTTATTTTAATTTAATATTAAATATATTTAATTCCATCCTCCCCCTTCCCCTTATTTTAATTTAATATTAAATATATTTAATTCCAACCTCCCCTCCCCTTATTTTAATTTAATATTAAATATATTTAATTCCATCCTCCCCTCTCCCCTTATTTTAATTTAATATTAAATATATTTAATTCCATCCTCCCCTCTCCCCTTATTTTAATTTAATATTAAATATATTTAATTCCATCCTCCCCTTCCCCTTATTTTAATTTAATATTAAATATATTTAATTCCATCCTCCCTCCCCTTATTTTAATTTAATATTAAATATATTTAATTCCATCCTCCCCTTCCCCTTATTTTAATTTAATATTAAATATATTTAATTCCATCCTCCCCTTCCCCTTATTTTAATTTAATATTAAATATATTTAATTCCATCCTCCCCTCTCCCCTTATTTTAATTTAATATTAAATATATTTAATTCCATCCTCCCCTCCCCTTATTTTAATTTAATATTAAATATATTTAATTCCAACCTCCCCTCTCCCCTTATTTTAATTTAATATTAAATATATTTAATTCCATCCTCCCCTCTCCCCTTATTTTAATTTAATATTAAATATATTTAATTCCATCCTCCCCTCTCCCCTTATTTTAATTTAATATTAAATATATTTAATTCCATCCTCCCCTTCCCCTTATTTTAATTTAATATTAAATATATTTAATTCCATCCTCCCCTCTCCCCTTATTTTAATTTAATATTAAATATATTTAATTCCATCCTCCCCTCCCCTTATTTTAATTTAATATTAAATATATTTAATTCCATCCTCCCCTCCCCTATTTTAATTTAATATTAAATATATTTAATTCCATCCTCCCTTCCCCTTATTTTAATTTAATATTAAATATATTTAATTCCATCCTCCCCTCCCCCTTATTTTAATTTAATATTAAATATATTTAATTCCAACCTCCCCTCTCCCCTTATTTTAATTTAATATTAAATATATTTAATTCCATCCTCCCCTCTCCCCTTATTTTAATTTAATATTAAATATATTTAATTCCATCCTCCCCCCTTATTTTAATTTAATATTAAATATTTTTAATTCCATCCTCCCCCTTATTTTAATTTAATATTAAATATATTTAATTCCATCCTCCCATCCCTTATTTTAATTTAATATTAAATATATTTAATTCCATCCTCCCCTCTCCCCTTATTTTAATTTAATATTAAATATATTTAATTCCATCCTCCCCTCCCCCTTATTTTAATTTAATATTAAATATATTTAATTCCATACTCCCCTCCCCCTTATTTTAATTTAATATTAAATATTTTTAATTCCATTCTCCTCTCCCGCTTATTTTAATTTAATATTAAATATTTTTAATTCCATCCTCCCCTCTCCCCTTATTTTAATTTAATATTAAATATATTTAATTCCATCCTCCCCTCTCCCCTTATTTTAATTTAATATTAAATATATTTAATTCCATCCTCCCCTCTCCCCTTATTTTAATTTAATATTAAATATTTTTAATTCCATCCTCCCCTCCCCCTTATTTTAATTTAATATTAAATATATTTAATTCCATCCTCCCCTCTCCCCTTATTTTAATTTAATACTAAATATATTTTATTCCATCCTCCCCTCCCCCTTATTTTAATTTAATATTAAATATATTTAATTCCATCCTCCCCTCCCCTTATTTTAATTTAATATTAAATATATTTAATTCCATCCTCCTCCCCCTTATTTTAATTTAATATTAAATATATTTAATTCCATCCTCCCTCTCCCTTAATGTATCCCATCTCCCTTATTTCATCTTTAAATATATTAAATTTTATATTTAATACATGAGGGAGATGGGGAGGGAATGAGGAGCCCCTGAGGAGCCCCTGCTTCGGCCTACCTTTTCCAAACGTGCAGGATCCAGGAGTACCCGGACGACGAGAGAGGCGACGACCGACTGAGTCGAAGAAGGTCCTAATCGCGTCTGTGGACCTCAGCGATCCAGTAGTAGAGTAGCCGAAGAGTATCGCGAGAATACGCAATCCACACGGGATTTCGCTGTCAACGCTGGCGTGATCTCGCGTTGACAGTGAAATCCCGTGTGGATTGCGTATTCTCGCGATACTTGCTCCGAACCTGGAAGTAGGTATTTTTTTTAATTTTTATGATTTATTTTATTTTTCAATTTTTATTTTTTATTAAAAAGCTTAGCGGGCCGGAGGGAAGGGGCTGGGGGGCCGTATACGGTCCCCGGGCCGCCAGTTGGACAGCCCTGGCATAGATGAAACTCTCTGTCTCTTCTGGCAGTGACTGGTCATTTGTGTAAATTTTGAACATTGATGGAGCAAGCACACTCCCCTGAGGCAGGCCGTAGGAAATTTAGGTACCACCTATGTGTGGGGAGGCTAACTTAACAAATTTACGTGGCCATAAAAATCTCCAGCGAAATGCATGTGGGGAATGCGGCAAGTCCTTCACCAGTGTCTCAAATGGATGGTGATGCGACAGCTCCCCTGGTGGCCAGAAGTTGGAATGTTAAATAGTTTTTTTAAAAAATTTGTGAGTTGCTTTGCAAAGATATAACAACAACCACCCCTTTCCCTCCTCTCCCCTCTTGCTGTTTTTGCAGGTTGCCATCCAGCTGAATGACACCCACCCTGCCATGGCTATTCCTGAGCTGATGAGAGTCTTCCTGGACATTGAGAGATTGCCCTGGGAGAAGGTAGGCAGAGCCTTTGGTTTTCTATGTACGGCGTGGTTGCAGAGATCTGGCTTGCTCATAGGGAGAGAAAGAATATTTTTAAATGATTACTAAAATGGCCAAAAACCAGGTGTTACAAAGGTCATAGAGGATGGAGCAACAGCGCCCCCTTGTGCCTGGATTCAAGCACCACCTCCAAAATGCTAAAAAAAAAAAAAAAGCTGGACGTTGACGCAAAATACCTCCTTTCTATTCTGTCTGTCTCTGTCCTGTTCGTCCAAAAACCAACATTGAATATTTGCTGCGTATGTGCACTGTGATCCACCCTGAGTCTCCTCAAGGAGATAGGGTGGAATATAAATAGTTATTATTATCTATCTATCTATATCTATATCTACTGTATATCTATAATAAAGTGGAATGTTTGTTTGTATGTGGGTGGGTGGGTTTGTATGTATGTGCCGGCGTTCTGATTGGCTGCCACTTTCACAGGCCACAGCGACCAGCGCGGGTGATGGACCTGCACCAAACTTGGGACACATAACCCCCCTGATCCCCTTGACGTCCTGGTGCGGCTTGGGGGACATGGACCACGGATTATGGGATTTGCAGTACATTCAAACACTTTGGTTCCCACAGACCACTGTGGCCACCTAAAAGGACCAAAACAGACCACACTTGGCACACACATCCCCCATTACCCACTCTACGTCCTGGGGCACTTTGGAGGAGGGCGGACCATGGATCATCATGGGGGGACTTGAAGTACCTCTACTCACTTCCTAAGTCCGCTGCAACCCTCATGCAATTACTGAACGAGACCACACTTGACACACATAACCCCCATTACTCCCTTCACGTCCTTTGGGGGGGGGGCTGCTATTGGACGATGGGATTTGTTGTACTTTCACACCCCTCTACTACCACAGACCACTGCGGCCCCCAACAAACACCTATGAAAACCACACTTGGCACACAGAGCCCCAGTGTGGGACTTCCAGTACCTTCCCTCACTTTCCAACACTGCTGCAAACCTAATCCAATGACTGATCAACACCAAGCCTGGCACACAGAGCCCTCATGACCCACTCTACATCCTGGTACAGTTTTGTGTGAGACGGACCACAGATGATGGGACTTGAAGTACCTTCACTCACTACCTCCGAACAATGCAACCCTCATCCATTCACCAATACAGACCAAACTTGCCACACACAGCCCCCATGACCCACTCTACATCATGCTGCAGGTTGGAGGAGGGTGGACCACAGATGATGGGACTTACACTACCTTCAGTAATTTCATGATACCACTGCAACTCCCAATACTGTTGGATCAAGACCAAACTTGCCACACAGAGCCCCCATGACCCACTCTACATCCTGGTGCACTTCTCAAATGACCCGGGCAACGCCGGGTCCCCAAGCTAGTTATTAAATAACTCTAACAAGGAGGATTATAGATGGTGAGAATTACTGTAATACAATCATAGTTGGAAGAGACCACAAAGGTTGGTAGGCGAAGAAGTGCAAAGTCCGTCGTAGTTATAATCCGGATTATTGGATATCGAATGAAAACAGTCACGGGATGAGTGGTTAAGTTCAGAAGGTTTTTCAAATATAGTCCCCAACTCGATCCTGTGACCAATATGTAAATTGTAATCCAATAGTATGAAGAAAAGGATCCAAATCCAAAGTTAATCCTATTGTGACCGGATCGCTGGATTGACTCCGCGGTTCCAAGTTGTAAAGATCAATTGCTCTGTAAACCGGGTTGGTACAGTTGTTCAGTGTGGATGTGTTACGGTATCGCCAGGAGTTCCACGGCTTCCTCAGAGGCATTCCTTAGGAGCATTGTACTGATACCATGCTAATGACTTGCGGCAATCATCCAATCCAGCGATCCGGCCCGCGGGCCTTAAGATGCCCCGGTCTGCTTTAAAGGCTAAAGCCCACTAATTGTCGCAAAATGGGAACCGCACTTGTGGTGAACTTATGACACATTTTTATGATGATGGGGTTACATATTGCCATTATTTAAAAAAAACATGAAAATCAACGTTATTAGTTAAATGTGCCAAAATGGCAAAATAATGAGAAAAGCATGTTTTTAAGAATCTGATTGGATAAGAGGAATATGGGCAGAGAGGTTACACCATGGCCTAGTACAGGGCTGTCCAACTTCTACCGGACCTGTGGCTGGAATTCCGGTCACTGATGACCTTGAGGGCCGAAGGGTCTGCCTCCGCTCCTGGCTCCGCCCCAGCTCCGCCCCTGCCCTGGCTCCGCCCCCACCCCCAGCTCCGCCCCCTCCGGGGAGAGGGAGAGAATGGAACACATGGGGGGCATAAATAAACAATTCCGTATATTTAATATTAACATAAGGGGAGCCCCCTGATTCAGCCTACCTTCCCAAATGCGCAGGATCCAGGAGAAGCCGATCCACAAGACAGGCCACGACCGACCGAGCCAGGCGCCGAAGAAGGTCTGTGTGGGCCGCAGGGATTCAGTAGCCGAGATTTCGGCAACAGGAGGAGTATCGCGAGACTCAACGCAGGCGTGATCTCGTGTTGAGAGCAAAATCCCACGTGGCTCGCGTAGTCTCGTGATACTTGCTCCGAAACCCGGAAGTGGGTAATTTTTAATTATTTTTTTATTTTATTTTTCTATTTTTCTATTTTATTAAAATGCTGAGGGGGGCGGAGGAAAGGGCTGGGGGGCCGTGTACGGCCCTGGGGCCGCTTGTTGGACAGCCCCGGCCTAGTAAAAATTGTATAAAAGATATCAGAAAGATTGTAACAGGACGGGCAGCTCTTTATTTGAAGACACACCGGTCTTTCAGCTGTTTTTCCTTCTCTGCGTGGCCATGCTGGAATAAAATATTTTTGCTTCACTCAAGGAGACTGCTTGCTTCTGTGGATACTGTTGCCTGCTCTGTGAGACCGAGGTTTTTAGGGGTTCCCTTTCATTCTCTGGAGACCAGGGTGTGATTCCCCACTTAGCCATGGAAACTCACTGGATTGCCTTGGTAGGGTCTCAGCACCAGAAAAGCCCTGGGTCACACCATCAGTCTGAAATGACTTGGAAGCACACAGCAGGAGGCAGCTGAATGCAAGAGTTTCCCAATGGCGCCACCTGCAGGCCGGCAATTGGGCTGGTTTTTACAAGAGTGGTTTGTGATCATCTGCATATTTTTGGTTTTCATGTTGAAACCTCTATCTGCAGATGGCATAGGGTTACAGCCTGTGTTGGATGGGGTTACACTCCCCCTGAAGACACGGGTTCGCAGATTGGGAGTGATCCTGGACTCATCGCTGAGCCTGGAACCCCAGGTCTCGGCAGTGGCCGGGAGAGCTTTTGCACAGTTAAGACTCGTGCGCCAGCTGCGCCCGTACCTTGGGAATTCTGATCTGGCTACGGTAGTCCATGCTCTGGTCACATCCTGAATAGATTACTGCAACGCACTCTACGTGGGGCTGCCTTTGAAGACAGTTCGGAAATTGTGACTAGTCCAACGGGCGGCAGCCAGATTACTAACTGGAGTTACATTCAGGGAGCATACCACCCCCTTGCTGTGTCAGCTCCACTGGCTGCCGATCCACTTCTGAGCTCAATTCAAAGTGCTGGGTTTTTTTTCCCTTTGGAGTGTCTCCACTAGGTTTATTTTCTTTCTAAAATACTTTTTTTATTAATAATTTTAATACATTTTCTTAAGTACATTGATTCTCTTAAGTTGCATACATACATCAATACATTCCATACTTTTGTATTTCACACTTAATTTGTTACAAAGTGCTGGTTTTGATCTTTAAAGCTCTATATGGTTCTGGCCCAGCTTACTTGTCCGAACGCATCTGCCTCTATGTCCCACCTCGTAATTTAGGATCATCCGGGGAGGCCCTGCTCTCCCTTTCACCAACTTCTCAAACGCGGTTGGTGGGGACAAGAGAGAGGGCCTTCTCGGTGGTGGCTCCTTGCTTGTGGAATGTGCTTCCAAGCGACATACGATCAACCCCATCCCTCGTGGCATTCAGGAAAAAAGTAAAATCTTAAGTGAATGTGTATTACGTGTTAATGTTAACTGTATTTTAATGCTGAATATTTAATCTATATATATATAAGGGAAGTGGTCGTGCAACGGGGCAAATGCACGCCAAAACTACATTTCCCACACACACAACAACACCTAAGGCCACTCATCCCCACCCCGAGGTACATCAACCACCCACTAAAACACCCCGAAACACCACACAACACCCCCAAAACATCCCCCAAAAACCAACATTACTACGCATGCGCAAACACCCGACACACAAAATGGCCGCAAAGAACACATCACCATACCGAGCATGCGCAACATCCGACCGGACCCGTGCCACCGCCACCGAGCACACCACCACCGCTACCTTCACAGCCTCCTTCGCCGCCTCCACACCGCTACCCGCATGCAAACCAACACCCACATCCCGGCTCCATCCACGCCCCGCGTTCTCCGCCGCATCCCTGCCCTTCCGCAGCGGCTGCCAGCCTCTTGGGGACCCGGCCCACGCCATCGCCTCCTCGACCTTCTCCGACGCCTCTTCCTTGGTCCCTGGCCCGGCCCTCGCGGAAGACACCTTGCCCGTTTCGCCAGACGGCCCGGCCCAGGACCGCCACAACGGCCGAGGAGGGGGCAGAAGGCCAAGGACGGGGCCGCGGCCCGGGTCCAAAACAGGAAGGCAGCCGCCGAGAGAGGCCGAGGACGCAGCGGGAAAGGCGTCCGCGCGACCCGGCTCCATGCGGCGGCTGGAAGGTAAGTGAACTACACCTCCCAGAAGCCTCCACGCCGGCCCGTTTCCCAGCGAGCGGCGGAGCCTTCTGGGAGGTGTAGTTCACTTACCTTCCAGGCGCCGCATGGAGCCGGGTTGCGCGGACGCCTTTCCCGCTGCGTCTCGCCTCTCCGGCGGCTGCCTTACTGTTTTGGACCCGGGCTGCACCGTCGCCTCTCTTGCCCTTCTTCCCCTCTCCTCGCCCGTTACCACGCCGCTCCTGGCCCGGGCCGCGTGTGGCGAAACGGGCAAGGTGGAAGACCCCCCCTTCCCACGACGACGAGGACAAGACAGAGAAGGAAAAAATAAGGAAAGAAAAGGAAAGAATAGAAGGATGGAAAGGGAGAAGAAAGGAAGGAAAGAGGAAAGAAGGAGAGAGATAAAAAATACAAGGATGGAAGGAAGGAGGGGGAAGGAAAAAAAACCAGAAAGAAATGAAAAAGCCACAGCGAAGCGTGGCCAGGTCAGCTAGTACACTTAATAAAAATACACTTTATTTATGTATATTCCGCTCTTCTCACCCCGAAGGGGACTCAGAGTGGATTACATTACACATACGGCAGACAGTCCCTGCCGGTTCCACATACAATTACATACAACATACAACATATAACAGTACAATTTTTAGGAGGGTTTTTCTTTTGGCTGCATCACAGTTGCGTCACAGAGCTGCATCACGGTGCTTCACAGGTTGTGATTGCGTCTTTACGTCACAAGGTGGTGCTGTTGCTTCATCCTCATGACGGATAGCCTCTGTTTTTCCGCATTCCAGCCGAAAAAGTCCTTCCCCGCTTGGCGGTTCCCAGTTTTATCTAATCACAGCTCAGCTGTTTTCGAACTGTTGGGTAAACAGTGGACAGGCCTCACAGCTGGTGTCCAACCCAGCCCGGGATTCAAACCTGCAATCTTCAGATCTTGTTACCGCTGTGCTATCTCTCCGGTTTATGGTTTATATTGTACTAGCTGTACCCGGCAGGCGTTGCTGTGCCCTATTTAGGAGATGCGAGAAAGTCTGAGTATGTAAGGGTTGGAATTGTTGTTAGTTATGGTGTTGTTGGGGCCATGGCTGTGTCGTTGTGGGTTGTTCTGGTGGGTGGGATGTTGAAGTCCTATGGAGTTGTCGGTGTGTGGTGTTGCTGGCGTTCTGCAGAGCTTGTGGATATACAATGTTTTCTGTCTTTCCGTCTGCTGTGTTGATGTAGAGGTTCTGTGGTTTCCCAACTCTGGAGCACGCTACGTAGAGTTGTCCGTGGGAGAAGCATTCTGTGTCAAGGTCTATGCCACAGATTTGTAGTGTTTGTCCTTGAGCCTTGTTTATGGTGATGGCAAAAGCTAGTGTAGTGCAGTGTCTTTCTGTTCTGGCGTTTGTTCTGCCCTTTTGTTTGATTTGATGTAGCGTTGCAGTGTGTCGTCCGATGCTGTTCTTTTTAGGAGGCATGGCTTGTCTTTTGGGTCAGCTTATGCCTGTGTGGAAGGAAGGAATGGCATACAAATGGGTTGAGCAGTAGACGCAAGGTTGTGTTATGTGCGTATTGTGTTGTGTGTAGGTATTACTTTTTTGGGGAGTTAGTGGGTGTGTGGTGGCATTGTGGGTGGTAGTATGTTGTGGAATGCTTGTGTGGGTGGGGTGTTTTGGGTGATTGTGTGTGTTTGTAGAGTATCAGTGCAGTGTTGTGTTGTGTTGTGGTTGGAGTATAGGAGGAGTTGGTTTTTGTTTGTGGTGGTGGTAGGTGTTGTGTGTGCGGGGTCCCATAAGGTTGGTTGGGGGGATGGGTTGTGATAGGAAGTTGTGTGTGTATTTGGAGGTGTGTGTGGTGGTGAGTAGTGAGTGCAGTCCTGGGTTTTGTGTTGAGGAAGTTATCAGGTATTTGTGGGGTGTATTTTGTGTGTGTTGTGGTGACATAGTTGTCTTAGTCTGGCTGTGTGCTGGTTGTGATGTGGAGGGGGTGTTGCTTTTGCCAGTGGTGTTTGTTGTGTATTTTGTTTGGGGTGGGTTTTTGTGTTGCAGGTTTTTTTTTTGTGGGTTTTGCAAGTTTGTGTTATTTTGGGGATATGTGTTTGTCAGTGGTGCCTGTGTCCCTGGTGCCCTATTTGTCTCCCTCCTAGAGCTTGACCTTGACAGTTTAACCCAGTCTTTCTCAACCAGTGTGCTGTGAAGGACTTCCTGCTGTGCCGCGAGAAAAGCTCTCTGACCCCCTTCCTCCCCCCCCCCCTTCCTGATGAACTCCTGCTGCTTGGGGGAGGAGGAGGAAGGGCCGGGCAGTGGCGAAGAAAAAGAAGAAGGGATCGGGGCGCCACCTCCTTCGGCCGTTTCCCCAGCCAGCCTCCAATCCGCCATGACTCCCACCATGACTCTCGCCCCTCGCTCGCTGAAGCCGCGTGGAGGAGGAGCCCCGCCCACTGAAGCCCGTCCACCGCTCATGCTCCTCCTCTGTAGGAGAGCTGAAGCTGGGGGAGGGGGCGGGGCATGGTGCGGCCTGGAGGTGAGCTGAAGCTGGGGGGGAGGGGCAGGGTATGGTGCAGCCTGGCTCTGCCCCCTCCCCCGGCTTCGGCACTCCCAGCAGCTGCTCCAGCCTTGAGGGGACAGTGCCAAGCCAGCATTGTGCTGGCTCTGGCATCGCTGGCTTGGCACTGCCTCCTCAAGGCTGGAGCAGCTGCTGGGAGAGGTGAACCCGGGGGGTAGGGGGCGGGGCATGGCGCAGCCTGGCTCCGCCCCTCCCGGCTTTGGCACTCCCAGCAGCTGCTCCCAGGAGGCCACCAACCCCAACCGTTCTTTACTGTGTTAGAGTGTCATTTTGTGTCATTTGGGTTGGTGGTGTGCCCCCGGATTTTTTTAATGTTAAAAGTGTGCCGCGGCTCAAAAAAGGTTGGGAAACACTGGTTTAACCCACAAACACCAACTGACTAAACTCAAATCACTCAGCATTCTAATGTAGCCTTGGCTGGCTTCGCCCACCGTTACTATGGTAACTCAACCTCCCTGCATTTTGTGTGGGCCAATGTTGGCCAATGGGTTTCGCTGGCGGCCGCAGAGGATGCTGGGCAATGTAGTTTTTTTAATTGTTGTTTTGGGGACTTTCTAGGTTTTGGGGGGAAAAGTTTCTTTGCTAAAAACCTTCCTTGCCTGAGGCCTATTTTTGTTGCCAACAATGGTGTCTCTGCCTTGGAAGGTTTCTCTGTCTCTGTCAGTCGTTCGATGACGGGTCCTCCTTTATATATATAGATTTATACTGTGTATTCGTATCGAATTGTTGCCTTTTTTTTAAAAAAAACAGATTTTATTGAGGTTTTTAAACATAATAAAAACACGAGTTACATTCCTCACTCGACCCATCGGACCAAGGACTAACCCCCCCCCCTCGCCACCCTCCTCCCCCTCACAAACACAGAAACAGCTATCTCTCCCCCCCTCCATTCACCCACATTCCGTAAGTATCGTCAACTTCCTCCTCTTAGAACCAACCATCTCAACTTTCTTCAGTCTCAATGAACCGTTAATTAAAGCAAATCCCTGTTGTTCCAGCCGGCAGAATTTAACTAAAAAATGCTATCGCTAATATTTAGTTTCCCTTGTTTCTTCAGAAAGTTGAATAACGGTAACCAATCTGTGGGGTCCATATCTTGCGTCAGCGCTCTCGAAAGGCAGTCCATGTTAACAATGTCCAACAGCCTGAGGATCCATTCCTCCTCCCTGGGCTGGGTTTTTCCTTCCATTTTTTTGCCACCACCAGTCTTGCTGCAACAATGCAATAGACAAACAGCTTTTCATTATTCTTGCTGATTTCAAAATCCAACAGTCCGAGAAGCATGTATTGAGGTTTAAAATTAAATTCAATCCCCAGGGCCTCCTTAAGATTTTTATATATCTTCTCCCAGAATTTTTTAATTAGTCTGCACCCCCACCACATGTGAAGGTATTTACCTTCTACTTCCCCACATCTCCAGCATTTGTTGCTGTACGAGGGGTTATAGGTAGCTATCTTTGCTGGTGTGAGGTACCATCTAAAAAACATTTTGATACAGTTTTCCCTGAGATCATAAGCATACGTATATTTGTAGTGTTTGCTCCAACTTCTTTCCCAGAGCCTCATAGGAATTTTCTGGTCTAAGTCCTGTGCCCATCTAACCATACAGGACTTGACCATTTCCTCCTCTGTACTCCATTCTATAAGTTTCTTATAAAGCACTGAGATCCTTCCTTTCTTTTTTAACATAAGCCCATCCCAAAATTCATTAGCCTCCATAAATCCTCTGATCCTATCTTTTCGGAAAGCCTCATATATTTGCCTGTATTGTAGCCAATCTAGCTTAACCTCTACCTCATTTAACTCTGCTAAATCTTTCAAAATTATTTCAGTACCTTGCCTCTTCAGTAGCTCGCTATATATTAGCCACTTGTTTTTCCCGAATTGCCTCCTACCATACGCCTCCTGTGGTGAGAGCCAGTTTGGGGTTTTATCGAAGAACCTTTCCCTATATTTCAGCCAGACTTTTAGAAGCGGCTTTCTGAAGCAGTGTGTGTTGAAGTTTCTCTCTATTTTTACTCTATCGTACCACAGGTACCCATGCCAGCCAGCCCTGAGATCGAAACCCTCCAGGGCTAGCAGCAGAGTGTCTTTGAGTGTGATCCAATCTATTACCCATTCTAGGGTGCAGGCCTCGTAGTATGATCTTAGATCAGGTACACTTAATCCACCTCTGTCTTTTACATCTATCATACTTTTCCAACCAATACTTGATCTTTTCCCCTGCCAGATGAACTTCCTAAGCTCCTTATCCCATATATCAAATTTTTTGTTATTTGTTAGCACTGGTATATTTTGGAAGAGGAATAGGAGCCGCGGAAGCACATTCATTTTTATTAGGATATTCTTCCCAGCAATGATAAATTTAGAAACTTCCAGGTATTTAGGTCCCTTTTAATTTTCTGCCACACCGTGTCATAATTATTTTTGACGAGGTCAATATTTCTTGGAGTTATTATTATTCCTAAATATTTTAGTTTATTTGTTGCGGCTATGCCTGTTTTTCTTTGTAATTCCTCTTTTCCTTTCTGGTTTATGTTTTTCACTATCATTTTTGTTTTAGCTTTGTTTAATTTGAATCCGCTTACCTCGCCAAATTCTTCCAGTTTTTGAATCCATAATTCTATTGTTTCCTCTGGTTCTTCAACGAAGCATACCATATCATCTGCGTATGCCCGTACTTTTAAACTCTCTTTAAAGATTGTGAGTCCCTTCAGCTCTTTGTCTCTCCTTATATTCTCAAGTAACGTTTCTAATACTAAAATAAAGAGGAGGGGGGAGAGTGGGCATCCCTGCCTAGTCCCCTTCTGAATTGGGAATTTGTTTGTGCTGGTTCCATTAATTATTATACTGGCTGATTGGCGAGCGTATATTGCTTCAACGGCATTGATAAAATTGTGGCCTAAATCAAGTTCTTTTAGCAGTAGGGTAATAAAATTCCAATTGACCCTATCAAAGGCCTTTTCTGCGTCTATAAAAAGCAGGGCAGCTTTTTTCTGGATCTTAGTTCTGTAGTACTCGAGTGTATCTATCACTACCCTCACGTTTTCCTTCAGAAATCTCCCTGGCAGAAAGCCTTTCTGGTCTTGCTGTATCCATTCATTAAGAAAGTTTTTAAGTCTCTCGGCCAATATCAAGGTATAGATCTTGTAATCCTGATTTAGGAGAGAGATAGGCCTATAGTTCTTTACATCTGCCTTCTCCTGCCCTTCTTTATGAATCATCGTTATATTGGCTTCTGACCAGGTGTCTGGGAGTCTTTTAGTCTCTAATATTTTATTCATCGTTTCTAATAGATAAGGTGAGATCTGATCTTGAAATATTTTGTAGTATAGCGCCGTAAACCCATCCGGGCCCGGTGCTTTGTTGGTTTTTAAGCTATTTATCGCTTGCTTTAATTCCTCTCTAGTTATTTTTTTATTTAATTGAGCTCTTTGTTCTTCTGTGATCTTATTGAAGTGGAGTTTACTTATGTATGCTTGAACATGTTCTTTTTTTATATCATCTTTTCCGTATAACGTCCTATAATATTTCTGGAATCTGTTTTTAATCTGATCGTCCGTGTTATAGACTTTCCCTTGTCTATAATTTGAGTAATGTGATTTGCTTGTTTTCTCTGTCTGGTTCTGGCTGCCAGCCATTTTCCCGGCTTATTTGCATTTGAAAATGCCTCTGTTTGAGGACTTTGAGCTGCTTTTCTAGTTTGTCTATATCAATTTTTCTTTTTGTTTAATTAGAGTTTTTAATTGTAATTTAACTTTTTTGTCTTTTGGGTCCTTTTTAAGTTTGATTTCTGTCTCCCTAATTTGATTAAGTATATCAATTTCAGCTTTTTGTTTTTGTCTTCTTTGAGTAGAGTTTTGCTGTATAAAATGTCCGCGTAGGACTGCCTTACTGGCTTCCCACACTGTATGGACATGTATTTCTTGATGTGCATTTAAATTAAAATATTCTACTAATATTGATCTGTACCTCTCCCTCTGCTCAGCAGTCCTCAGCAGGTCATCCTTGAGCGTCCACCTCGCTGGTGATATTGTCTTCCGCCCTATTTGAAATTCAAGTGGGTTGTGGTCAGAGAAGTGGTGAGGCATAATTTGGATTTTACCCATCTTAGTTAAGAGGTTGTTCGAGGCCCAGACCATATCAAGTCTGGACCACGACCCAAATCTACTGGAATAGCATGTGTAGTCTTTTGTCCCCGGATTTTGGTTCCTCCACCCCTCATTTAGACCCAGCTCGTCTAGGATTTGTTTTCCTTCCTTGGGGAGTTGACCAGCTCTTTTGTCTCTCACTTTTTTGGAGGATCTGTCAAGCTCTCTGTCTACGACGCCATTAAAATCTCCCATTAACAGTAATTCGTCAAAATCTATTGTATCTATCTTCTGTCTAAGATTTCTGAGAAACTTTATTTTTGGTCCATTTGGCGCGTATATATTACATGCCAGAATCCTTTTTCCCTCCCATTCCAAAAGAGTCCCCACCATCCTCCCTTCCATATCTCTAAAAGCTAAACTGCTTTTCAGGGAATCCTTTATGTAGGTGACCACTCCCCTTTTCTTTTTGTCATCACTGGAATGGTACATTTTTCCCAATCTTTTTTGGTTAAGGTATGCCACATCCCGCCCCCGGATATGGGTTTCCTGGAGCGCTATTAGGTCCAATTTTTTTGCATCTAGAAAATTATATATTCTTTTCCTTTTTTTCTGTTGCCTTTTGTCAAGCCGCTCTGAGTGCCCCCGCGGGGGTTGAGAAGAGCGGGGTAGAAAAGATGTAAATAAATAAATAAATAATGCCTAGGCCAGGCTTGGGCAAACTTGGGTCCTCCGGGTGTTTTGGACTTCAACTCCCACATTTCCTAACAGCCGGAAGGCTGTTAGGAATTGTGGGAGTTGAAATCCAAAGCACCCAGAGGGCTGAAATTTGCCCAGGCCTGCCCTAGCCCAACCAACCCTCTGTCATTCCATAGCAGCTATATATTTTACATAGCAGTTATGCAGACATATTTCAGCATAGGAAACGTTCCTTTCCCAAAAGTGCAGTGCTCTTTCCAGGCGCAGAGTTTGCTCCTCCTTCCCCTCCAGCTGTCTTCTCAGCCTGACCTTCCGACTTTCTCACCCTACCTCCTAGGCTTGGGACATCACCACCAGGACCTTTGCCTACACAAACCACACCGTCCTCCCCGAAGCCCTGGAGCGCTGGCCGGTCGAGCTGGTGGAGAAGCTGCTCCCGAGGCACCTCCAGATCATCTACGAGATCAACCGGCGGCACCTGGATGTAAGTCGGGCAGCGGCACGGATTGGTGGGAGCTTGAACTCTGTTGTAGCCTGAACATTAAAGGACCGATCTAGCCCAATATGGTGAACCGTCTTCCCCAGGTGGTTCCATAGCTTGGATAGCTCTTTGGAAGAGAGATACCCCACAACTGCTGGGTCCCCAAGACAGGGCCTTCTTAGTGGCTGCCCTTCTGAAACTCCCTTGCTAGGAGAACTAGCCAAGCAGGCAAAGATTATTATTATTACACTTTATTTATATTCCGCTCTTCTCACCCCAAAGGGGACTCAGAGCGGATTACAGGTACCCATACTTAGCAGTCAACCCCTGCCATTTTCCACATACAACATATAGACGAACAGAGGCAAACTCTGGCCACCAGGGGGAGTTGGCGCACTCCTCTCATCTCTCAGCGTTCCCAGCGTCCCTTGTTGTTCCTTCCGCATTCCTGGAGTTCTTTTTAATGGCCTCATAATTCAGTCAAAATTTGCCTCCCCACTTAATGTGGCACCTTTATCTCCTACTTGACAGATGCAACTGTCTTTCGGGCTGCAAAGGTCGACAGCAGGCTACACTTAAAGGTCGAGCACCCACCTCGACCCGGGCAGGCCTTGAACTGAATGTGTATGAAAGCAAATAGATAGTAAACTAGGTGTTTTGCATGTGGCGCAGCTGGCTGGGTGTCAGCTGCATAAGATCTCAACTGACCAGAAGGTCAGGAGTTCGAGGCCTGCCCGGGTTGGGGTGAGCGCTCAACCAATTGTGTAGCTCGTTGTCGACCTTTGCAAAGACAGTAGGAAATTTAGGTACCACTTGACTGGGGAGGCTTAATTTAACTGATTTACGAGGCCATAAAATATCCAGGAAATACACACAAAAGGAGTGAAGAAATGCAACAGCTCCCCCTGGTGGCCAGAAAAGCTGGAATGTTAAATTGCCTCTGCGTCTGCCTTATATGTTGTACTAGCTGTACCCGGCACGCGTTGCTGTGCCCTATGTTGGTGATGTGAGAATGTCAGGGTATGTAAGTTGTGGAACTGATGTGAGCATGTTTGTTGTGTGTATATATATGTGTGTGTATGTGTGTGTATAGTTGTATGTGTGTTTGTTTTTTTGGGGGTTTGTGTGTATGTGTGAGTGTAGGTATTGGTTGGTGTTTATTTGTGTGTGTGTATATATGTGTGTGTGTGTATGTGTGTGTATATAGTTCTTGGTATGTTTGTATATATTTGTGTGTATTTTTCTGTGGGTTTTTTGTGTTTGAGTACGTGTATATATATATGTGTGTTTGTGTATGTATATGTATGTATGTGTATATATGGAGAGGTGCTGATATGTGTATGTATATATGTGTATGTATTAGTGTGGATGTGTATGTATAGGTGTGTAGATATATATGTTTGTATGTGGTTGTGTATTTATATGTGTTTGTATGTTTGTGTTTATATGTTGTTGTGTATATATGTGTGTGTGTGTGTGTGTAGAGGAGGAGGCCGAAGAGGAGGGCCTCCTCCCTCGCGGCCCCTCTCCTCGTGCAGCGGAGGAGAGGCGGTTGAGGGCTCTCCCTACGCCGCCGCGCCTCCCTTCCGCTGGCCGAAGAGGAGGCCACAGGGAGAGACGGGTGCGGCTCCCCTCGGCCTCGCCCCCCGGGCATCGGAAGGAGGCGGCGGCCGGGCGTAGGAGAGCCCTCCGCCTCTCCTCCGCTGCCCGAAGAGGAGGCCGAAGGGGAACCGGGGAACCCCTCTCCCTGCCGCCTCCTCCTTGGGCAGCGGAAGAGAGGTGGCAGAGGTCTCTCCGCCGCTACCCGCGAAGAGGAGGCCGCAGGGAAAGAGACGGCGCGGCTTCCCAATATAAATACTGTAAATAAATAGATAAATAAGTTTTTTATTTTGAGAAAAGTCTCAAGACCTTGCAAAATTACAGCTAAAAGATCTGAAAAGCATGATCCCACCACATTCAGCCATGCCGGTGTAAAGGTTGCGAAGCTGCATTAATGCTGCAGTGCAGATGTTCCCCTGCTTTGGATTCTCCCAGCTTATTTCTCGGGCCCCAGATTGATCATTGCTTCTTCGTCCACTTCCTCTCTCTACTCAGAGGATTGCGGCGATGTTCCCAAAGGATGTGGACCGTCTTCGCCGGATGTCCCTCATCGAGGAGGAAGGATCCAAGCGCATCAACATGGCGCACCTCTGCATCGTGGGCTCTCATGCGGTGAACGGAGTGGCCAAGATCCACTCGGAGATCGTCAGAACTCAAGTGTGAGTAGCTGCCGTCTGAGTTTCAGGCTAGTTTTCATCATGCGCATCAGACTCAACCAATCTTGGACTCGTTGAACGCTTTCACGGCTGGAATCACTGGGTTTTGGGGCTGTATGGCTATGTTCCAGTAGCATTCTCTCCTGACGTTTGGCCTGCATCTGGCCTTCAGGAAAAAAGTAAAATCCTGGCTGTGGGACCAGGCATTCGTACACCAGCACAAGGCAGCATTTTAGATTGGTTTTTAATGAAAGTGGGTGATTATGGCCAATGTTTTTATGGACTGAACATTGTTTTAATCCAGAGTGAATGTGTATGGTGCTAATGTAGTTGTATTTTAATGTATTTTAATGTATTTTAATTGTTGAAGGGTTTTGGGGTTTATATTGTTATTATGTGGGCATGTGACACAGAATGCTGGACTAGATGGGCTGTAGGTCCGATTCAGCTGAGTCCCCTTATGTTCTTATGTTCTTATGGGGTTGAGAAGAGCGGGGTAAAATCCCGAAATAAATAAATCTGTGGCAAGCATCCTCACAGGGCCGGCCTTCCCCATTAAGCGACCTACGCGGTCGCGTAGGGCGACGTGCCCGGCGAGGGGCGTGGCCACCTGGGAGGGGTGCCGCTCCGCCCCGCCACCGTGTCGCCGCAGCCAGCCGGCGGCGCGGAGGAACGGGGGGGGGGAAGAGGGAACTCACGGGGCGGGTTCACGGACCCGAGGAGGAGCAGGAGGAGGGGGGAGGCCACGAGGGCGGCCCCCATGGAGACGCAGCGGCAGCAGCAGCGGCAGCAGCCAGGCGCATCTTCGTGAGACGCCTCTGGAGGAGGGACGCCGGAAGGAGACGACCGGAAGGAGGGAGGAGGGAGGAGGAAGGAAGGCCTCCGCGCCTCCGCAGGGCTCCTCCCTCCGGCGTCTCTCCTTCCGGGCGTCCTTACAGCGCGGCCGGCGAGGCCTTCCTCCTCTTCCTCCTCGGCAGAGGCGCGACGAAGTGACGTCACGAAGATGCGCCTCTGGCTCCGGGCCCTTCCGGCATCGCTGCTGCTGCTGCTGCCGCTGCGTCTCCATGGGGGCCGCCCTCGTGGCCTCCCCCTCCTCCTGCTCCTCCTCGGGTCCGTGAACCCGCCCCGTGAGTCCCCTCTTCCCCACCCCCCCGTTCCTCCGCGCCGGCGCGCTCGGGAGTCTGCGCATGCGCGGGCGCCGCCGGGAGCCGCCGGGGGGGTGCGAAAATAATGTTCGCGTACTCCCCCCGGAGAGCTCGGGCCGCCCCTGCATCCTCAGAGGTTTGTTCAGAGGTCTGTTGGCAGTGAGACAGGTGGTCCGTGTATATAAGGTAAAGGTTTTCCCCTGACATTTAAGTCATGTCTGACTCTGGGGTGTGGTGCTCATCTCCATTTCTAAGCCGAAGAGCCGGCGTTGTCCGTAGACACCTCCAAGGTCATGCGGCTGGCATGACTTCATTTAACCAGAGCAGTTGGTGAACCAACCTGGAAACAGAATATTATTTGAGAACACGGCAATGCTGGATGGACCACTCTGACAACCATCGTGTTAGGCCACTGTTTCCCAACCTTTTTTGAGCTGCGGCACATTTTTTACATTTACAAAATCCTGGGGCACACCACCAACCACAATGACACAAAATGACACTCTAACACAGTCATACATATAGTTAATATGTTTTTTAATGTATTTATACACTCAGTGTGAAACCTGGGCCTGTTTCGACGAACACAACATAGATATCCTGGCAGGAATGGCAGAAAGACACAAACTTCCCACACAGAACTCCCATAACCAAGAGAAAATGCTATAAGAGTTTGGTGGGCATTGACCTTGAGTTTTGGAGTTGTAGTTCACCTATATCCAGAGAGCACTGTGGACTCAAACAATGCTGGATCAGGACCAAACTTGGCATGAATACTCAATATGCCCAAATGTGAACACAGATGGAGTTTGGGGAAAATAGACCTTGACCTTTGGGAGGAAGGCTGCCGAGGGAGTCCCTCATGGAATCCTGCCTGTTTTTCTTTCCTCCGAGGGCTCTCCTTCCAGGCCCCGACCCTTTTCCCCCGTGAAGGAAGGCCCCTTCTCCCCTTTGGGGCCCTTCCTCCCCGAGGGGATTTGGGGGGCCCAGGCCAAGGGGAAGGTCGCCCTGGGGCCTCACCTGGGATGCAGCAGGGCCAAGCCGGGGTGCCTCCGGAAGCAGCTGGCTCCTTCGCTTCCTTCACTGCCGCAGGAGGAAGGTGAATGCGCCTGTCACCCCCGGGACCTAGTGCGCACTTCCGCTTCCGCTTCCGTTCCCTGCCCTCCCTCGATTGGAGGCTGGCTGGGGAAACAACTGAAGGAGGCGATGCCCCGGCCCCTTCTTTGCCACCGCCCGGCCCTTCCTCCCCCTCCTCCTCCCCCAAGCAGCAGCAGCAGCAGCAAAAGTTCGGCAGGAGGGGGAAGAAAGGGGGAAGAGAGGTTTTGCCGCGGCACACCAGGTGATCTCAGGGCACACTAGTGTGCTACGGAACAGCGGTTGGGAAACACTGTGTTAGGCTACACAGAGAATAGTAAAGCAAAGGAAAACTGTTCCACATATATAGCAATACAAAAGGGGGAAGATAGCACAAAGCTATATAGTAACACAGTCAGTCATAGATAAACACACCATAAAAATACTTATTGTGGTATATATTGTGTCATAACATCTAAAGTACAAAACATAAGCATTACATACACTTCATAGATACATGTTAAGGTAAGTACCAATATAATAAACAGTGAAAGCAAATAATGGCGGTGAGCTCGCTCGTGTGGGGCGGCGAGCTGGGACGCCAGGCTCCCGGTGAGGAGAGGCAATGCTGGATAATCAAGGCCCGAGTCCGGACTCTTTTCCCACCTCGTAGCTTCACAAATAATATAGGAAATAACACAGTCTCACGGATATATTGTCCGGGTGGGAAAGGTGTCCAAGGGCCCTTGACACTCCTTTCCCACCCGACAATATATATCCGTGAGACTGTGTTATTTCCTATATTATTTGTGAAGCTACGAGGGGGGAAAAGAGTCCGGACTCGGCCTTGATTATCCAGCATTGCCTCTCCTCACCGGAGCCTGGGCGTCCCAGCTCGCCGCCCACGAGCGAGCTCACCGCTCACTGTTTATTATATTGGTACTTACCTTAACATGTATCTATGAAGTGTATGTAATGCTTATGTTTTGTACTTTAGATGTTATGACACAATATATACCACAATAGGCTACACAGAGAAGCCACTGAAATCCACAAGAAGCACGTGGATAATTTGAACAGAAAGGAGGAAACCTTGAAAATGAACAAAATCTGGTTCCCAATATTAAAACGATCAAAAGTACATTAAAAACGTAATATGCAATTCATTAAACAATGAAATTAAACATGCCAATTAAAACCAAGTCCAAGTAATTGCTTTACTCATGCCTTCAATCACGCACACCGCCATCTCCAGCCAAAATATACAGTTTGCAGCAGGGGTGCTCATTAGGTAGATCGCGATCGACTGGTCGATCCCAGGACCGAAGGAGGTCGATCCCAGCTAGATGGGGCACTTCTGAGGGGGCGGAGCCAGGCTGCGCAAAGCCCCTCCCCCTCCTCCCCCCAGGCTTAAGCGCAGTGGTTCTGTCCCCAGATGTTTGGCCTCCACCTCCCAGAAACCCTAACAGTTGGTAAACTGGCTCGGAATTCTGGGAGTTGTAGGCCAAAACACCTGGGGACCCACAGGTTGAGAACCACTGCTTTAGCGCTTCCGTAGATTCTGGAGGGAAGAGGGGGGATGCCAAGGCAGTAGTGCCATAGATCAGTGTTTCCCAACCAGTGTGACAGGGCACACTAGTGTGCCGTGAGTGATCATCAGGTGTGCCATGGGAAAACCTGCCAAACTCCTGCTGCTACTGCTTGCGGGGGGAGGAGAAGAAGGAAGGGCCAGGTGGAGGCGGCAGCGAAGAAGGGGCCGGGGCACCACCTCCTTTGGACATTTCCCCTCCGTGCACCAGCCAGCCAGCCTCCAATCGAGGGAGGGAGGAGGGAAGGGTGACGTCACTCAGGCCCCGCCCCCTTCCCAGCGGTCGCCATTTGAGGAGGAGGAAAGGCCAGCAGAAAGTCTGAGGTGAGCGGAGGGAGGGTCAGAATGGGGTGGAGTGACCCCCTTCCCATGAGGAAGAGGCCCGCCCATCATTATTTGAGTCCACAGTGCTCGCTGGGTGTAGGTGAACTACAACTCCCAAACGTCAAGGACTATTTTCCCCAAACTCCATGTGTATTTATAGTTGGCCATATTAAGTATTCATGCCAAGTGTGGTCTAGATCAGGGCTGTCCAACTGGCGGCCCGGGGGCCATATCTGGCCCCCCAGCCCCTTCCCTGCAGCCCCCTAAGCTTTTTAATAAAAAATAATTTAAAAATAAATTAAATAATAATATTTTAAAAATTACCCACTTCCGGGTTCCGGAGCAAGTATCGTGAGACTACGGAAGCCACACGGGATTTCGCTCTCAATGCAAGATCACGCCTGCGTTGAGAGCGAAATCCCGTGTGGCTTCCATAGTCTCGCGATACTCCTGTTGCCGAAATCTCAGCTACTTAATCCCTGCGGCCCACGCAGACGCGATTTGGACCTTCTCGGCTGCTGCCTCGGTCGGTCGTCGCCTCTGCTCGAAGGCCGGCTACTCCTGGATCCTGCGCGTTTGGGAAGGTAGGCTAACCTTTATGTTATTATTATGTAATTGTGTATGGATGCCCCTTATGTATTCCCTCCCTGCATTTCCCCTTAGTAAAAGATTATATTTGATTGTATGGATGCCTCTTATGAATTGTAAGTAAATTGGAGCCGGGGGAGGGGCAGGGGCGGAGCCGGGTGGGGGCGGAGCCGGGGGCGGGGGCAGATCCTTCGGCCCCCCCAGGTCATCAGTGACCGGAATTCAGGCCCCTGGGCCGGTAGAAGTTGGACAGCCCTGGTCTAGATCCATCATTATTTCAGTCCACAGTGCTCTCTGGGTGTAGGTGAACTACAAATTCCAAACTCAAGGTCAATTCCCAAGCAAACTCTTCCGGTACTTTCTGTTGGTAATGAGAGTTCAATAGGCAAAGTTTGGTTCAATTCTATTGTTGCAAGAGTTCAGGATGCTCTTTGATTGTGTGTTAACTATAAATTCCAGAAACTGTAACTCCCAAACAACAAGGTCAATTTCCCTCAAACTCCATCTGTGTTCACATTTGGGCATATTGAGTATTCATGCCAAGTTTGGTCCTGATCCAACATTGTTTGAGTCCACATTGCTCTCTGGATATAGGTGAACTACAACTCCAAAATCCAAGGTCAATGACCACCAAACTCTTATAGTATTTTCTCTTGGTTATGGGAGTTCTGTGTGGGAAGTTTGTGTCTTTCTGCCTTTCCTGCCAGGATATCTATGTTGTGTTCATCGAAACAGGCCCAGGTTTCACACTGGGTGTATAAATACATTCAAAAACATATTAACTATATGTATTACTGTGTTAGGAGTGTCATTTTGCTTGGTGGTGCGACCCAGGATTTGGTCGATGTAAATAATGTGCCGCGGCTCAAAAAAGGTTGAAAAACACTGGCCTAGATAGCCACTACTGGCTTGGCATTCCCCCCTTCTTGCCTCCAGAAGCTGTGGAAACGCTAAAGCCAGAGGGGAAGGGGGCGGAGCCAGGCCGCACGAAGCCCCTCCCCCTTCCCCCTGCTTCGCTCTCGTAGATCTTTCAGACTTGGTTTTATTAGAAGTAGCTCGCATGCTGAAAAAGTGTGGGCACCCCTGGTTTACAGTATGCAAGTTATTATTATTTATTTATTATTATTTCCCGCATTTCTATCCTGGTCCCGGAACCATGCCTTTAATTTATTTCGAAAAGCCAGGAGGGAAGGGGCCAATCTTATTTCAGTTGGCAGTGTGTTCCATAGGTGGGGAGCCACCGCCGAGAAGGCCCCGTCCCTCATCCCCACCAGGCGCATTTGAGCTGCTGACAGGAGCGAGAGCAGGGCCTCCCCGGATGATCTTAGGTTTAGAGGAGGGACGTTCGGACAAGTAAGCTGGGCCAGAAGGGAGATGCACTGTGAATTAAACAGAGGCTGTGGAAATCTCTTCCCTGTTGCAGTTTCAAGGATTTTGCTGAATTAGAGCCGGAGAAATTCCAGAATAAGACCAACGGCATCACACCTCGGCGCTGGCTCCTGCTTTGCAACCCAGGACTGGCAGAACTGATCGCAGAAGTAAGGGACGCTTGGTGGTAGCTCTCTGTGTAGGGCTGGCTGTAGCTAGAGCTTGAGTAGAGCTTGAGTGTGTATGATATGGGTTTTTGCTATATACAGTGTTCCCTCGCTACTGTGGTTCTGGAACATAAGTGAGGGAACACCGTAAACACACAAACGCACCGGGATTGTGGCGCCGCTGGCTGGGTGTCAGCTGCATTAAGATCACTACTGACCGAAAGGTCATGAGTTTGAAGCCAGCCCGGGTTGGAGTGAGCTTCCAACCAATTGTGTAGCTTGTTGTCGACCTTTGCGACGCGAAAGACAGTTTGTTTATTTATTTTATTTATTTACATTATTATTTATATTCCGCTCTTCTCACCCCGAAGGGGACTCAGAGCGGATTACAGGTACCCATACTTAGCAGACAATCCCTGCCGTTTCCACATAACACACATATAGACGAACAGGGGCAAACTCTGGCCACCAGGGGGAGCTGGCGCACTCCTCATCTCTCAGCGTTCCCAGTGTCCGTTGTTGTTCCTTCCGCATTCCTCAGCATTCCTGGAGTTCTTTAATGGCCTCATAATTCAGTCAAAATTTGCCTCCCCACTTAATGTGGTACCTTTAACTCCTACTTGACAGATGCAACTGTCTTTCGGGCTGCAAAGGTGAGGACAGCAGGCTACATGTTTAGAAAGGTAGCTGTGATGGCTGTTGTTTTTCGATGTTTTGCCAGAGCACCCACCTCGAACTCATGACCTACTGGTCAGAGAGATCTTATGCAGCTGACACTTAGCCAGCTGTGCCACATTCCCAATATATGTACATTGTAATCCACCCTGAGTCATCTGCGGGTGAGAAGGGTGGAATATAAATACTGTAAATAAATAAAATAAATAAATAATGATAATGATGCACCGAGACAGTGGCGCCGTTGACTGGGTGTCAGCTGCATTAAGATCACTACTGACCAAAAGGTCATGAGTTCAAAGCCAGCCTGGGTCGGAGTGAGCTTCCGGCCAATTGTGTAGCTTGTTGTCGACCTTTGCAACCCGAAAGACAGTTTCATCTGTCAAGTAGGAATATTAGGTACCACCTATGTGTGGGAAGGGTAACTGGAGAAAAAAAATCTCCAGCCAAGCATGCGGGGAATGCGGAAAGTACTTCAACAGTGTCGCAGGTGGACGGCGAAGTGACAGCTCCCCTGGTGGCCAGAAAAGCGGGATGTTAAATAGCCTCTGACTGTCTGTCTATATGTGTTGTGTGTCTATGGCATTGAATGTTTGCCATGTATGTTTGCATTGTAATCCGCCCTGAGTCCCCTGCGGGGTGAGGGGAAGGGCGGAATATAAATACTGCAAATAAATAAATAAAAATAAATATCAACATGTAGTTCTGTAAGAGATACATATTAAAAGGTATTTCTATTAAATAATGCGGTTGGATGGGATGGCCTTTAAGGGTCTTTACCAAGTTTAGGATTCTGTGTCTGACCATTGGCCAAAGTGGCTGAGGCTGCTGGGAGTTGGAGCTCAGCTTTTGGGAACGACGGTCTTAAAGGAACTATCAATCTCTTTGGACGATGTGTTTCTGCCCTTTTCATATATATCCCAGGCATGAGCAATCTCCAGCCCTCCTCCAGGTGTTTTGGACTTCAACTCCCATAATTCCTAACAGCCTACTGGCTGTTAGGAATTGTGGGAGTTGAAGTCCAAAACACCTGGAGGAGGGCCAAAGTTCGCCCTTCCTGAAGTCAGTGAGTGTTGATGGAGAGAAGGAATTGAAATGGGTACTGATATCCCAGGAAAGGCTTTAGATATGCCAATCCACGAGGACAAACTCGATCCGTCTCTTACAGAAAATAGGCGAGGAATACGTGAAAGACCTGAGCCAGCTGACGAAGTTGCACCGTTTTGTGAATGATGAGGTTTTCATCCGGGAGGTGGCCAAAGTGAAGCAGGTGAGTGGGAAGCAGGGGAGGCGGGAAGCGTCGTGGAGTGGAACACCTTGATGGTCAGAGCTATTGGACAGTCAAATATGTTTTGGCCTGGATTTTCAGGAAGATGATGGATAGCCATTCAGAACTATTATTATTTCATTATTGGTGATTTTAAAGACAGAACCAATTAGGAACTGACATTTATAATAAAATTTTGAAAGTTTTGTTAGAGTTCTGAAATGTTCACCACCAGAACTTTAGCAACACCGTAGAAGCAAAGCACCAGCGCCACCTAGTGTTCACCACCAGGACTTTAGCAACACTAGAAGCAAAGCACCAGCGCCACCTAGTGTTCACCACCAGAGCTTTAGCAACACTAGAAGGAAAGCACCAGCGCCACCTAGTGTTCACAACCAGAACTTTAGCAACACTAGAAGCAAAGCACCAGCGCCACCTAGTGTTCACCACCAGAACTTTAGCAACACCGTGAAGCAAAGAAGCAAAGCACCAGCGCCACCTAGTGTTCACCACCAGAACTTTAGCAACACTAGAAGCAAAGCACCAGCGCCACCTAGTGTTCACCACCAGAACTTTAGCAACACCGTAGAAGCAAAGCACCAGCGCCACCTAGTGTTCACCACCAGAACTTTGAAAGGAAAGCATCAGCGCCATCTAGTGTTCACAGAACCAATTAGGAACTGCCATTTATAGTGAAATTTTGAAAGTTTTGTTATTTCTCAAATGTTCACCGCCAGAACTTTAGAAGGAAAGCATCAGCGCCATCTAGTGTTCACAGAACCAATTAGGAACTGCCATTTATAGTGAAATTTTGAAAGTTTTGTTAGAGTTCTGAAATGTTCACCACCAGAACTTTAGCAACACTGTAGAAGCAAAGCACCAGCGCCACCCAGTGTTCACCACCAGAACTTTAGCAACACTGTAGAAGCAAAGCACCAGTGCCACCTAGTGTTCACCACCAGAACTTTAGCAACACTGTAGAAGCAAAGCACCAGCGCCACCCAGTGTTCACCACCAGAACTTTAGCAACACTGTAGAAGCAAAGCACCAGCGCCACCTAGTGTTCACCACCAGAACTTTAGCACCACTGTAGAAGCAGCAAAGCACCAGCGCCACCTAGTGTTCACCACCAGAACTTTAGCAAACACTGTAGAAAGCAAAGCACCAGCGCCACCTAGTGTTCACCACCAGAACTTTAGCAACACTGTCACCGCCCAGAGCAAAGCACCAGCGCCACCCAGTGTTCACCACCAGAACTTTAGCAACACTGTAGAAGCAAAGCACCAGCGCCACCTAGTGTTCACCACCAGAACTTTAGCAACACTGTAGAAGCAAAGCACCAGCACCACCTAGTGTTCACCACCAGAACTTTAGCAACACTGTAGAAGCAAAGCACCAGCGCCACCTAGTGTTCACCACCAGAACTTTAGCAACACTGTAGAAGCAAAGCACCAGCGCCACCTAGTGTTCACCACCAGAACTTTAGCAACACTGTAGAAGCAAAGCACCAGCGCCACCTAGTGTTCACCACCAGAACTTTAGCAACACTGTAGAAGCAAAGCACCAGTGCCACCTAGTGTACACCACCCACCAGAACTTTAGCAAACACTGTAGAAGCAAAGCACCAGCGCCACCCAGTGTTCACCACCAGAACTTTAGCAACACTGTAGAAGCAAAGCACCAGCGCCACCTAGTGTTCACCACCAGAACTTTAGCAAACACTGTAGAAGCAAAGCACCAGCGCCACCTAGTGTTCACCACCAGAACTTTAGCAACACTGTAGAAGCAAAGCACCAGCGCCACCTAATGTTCACCACCAGAACTTTAGCAACACCGTAGAAGCAAAGCACCAGCGCCACCTAGTGTTCACCACCAGAACTTCAGCAACACCGTAGAAGCAAAGCACCAGCGCCACCTAATGTTCACCACCAGAACTTTAGTTTTGTAAGTACTTTAGAACCATTTAGAACCATGATTGCCCAGTCCTAATGTTTAGACTAGATGGGAGGGCCATCTGTTGGGAGGGCTTTGATGGTGTCCTCTTGCCTGGCAGAATAATGGGGTTGGACTGGATGGCCCTCTTCCAACTCAGTGTGTAAATCATGAAGCAGAAATGGGTGAGCAGGATTGTGCCCAGCTCTCTGTCTGTGGCCCTTAGATTTCACGAGGTTGCCCAAATCCTCCTTTTGAACTTGCTTTGTTGGCTGATTCCGCCTCTCCTTTCTTCGCTCAGGAAAACAAGGTCAAGTTTGCGCAATACCTGGAGAAGGAATACAAGGTGAAGATCAACCCAGCCTCCATGTTTGACGTCCAGGTGAAGAGGATCCACGAATACAAGCGGCAGCTCATGAACTGCCTTCACATCATCACCATGTACAACCGTGAGTATGTTCTGGAGATACACCACCTGGACGCTTCAGAGCAGGCATGGGCCAACTTGGGCCCTCCAGGTGTTTTGGACTTCAACTCCCACAATTCCTAACAGCCGTATCTCTCTCGGCATTACTTCGAGGATGAAGATTCTTAGGAAGGACTCATCCCACGCTTTTTACAAGCACGTTAATGACTAAAAAGGCCAATCTGAGATAGGCAAGTTTGATTGCAGAAAGCACAGCAGAAAGTCTCCTTGGGTGATGTTGTTTCCAAGTTGCGGTTCTTTCTGCGCTGTCGTTTCTCTTCGAGACCCATTTGGCGTGTCTTCTCAAAAGAGGCTGCAGCATTGTGGATAGTGCGTCTCCATGCCTCCCGATGTGAGGCCTGGGTGGACCATTGTTGGTGATCAATCTGGCCGAGCCTGAGATGTTGTTTGAGGGAGTCCTTATATCTCTTTTTTGGGGCGCCTCTCTTGCGCTGACCCGTGGTGAGTTCACCATAGAGTAGTATCTTTGGGAGGCGGTGGTCCTCCATCCTAGAGACGTGCCCTGCCCAGCGCAGCTGTGTCCTCAATAGCATGGCCTCAACGCTGGTGATCCCTGCTTGCTCAAGGATAGCAACATTAGTCACATTGTCGGTCCAGTGTACATTTAGGATTGTGCGAAGACAGCGCTGATGAAAGCGTTCGAGGAGTTGTAGGTGTTGGCGATAGGTGACCCATGTTTCAGACTCATAGAGGAGAATAGACAGTATGATAGCTCTGTACACACTGATTTTGGTGCTTTTGTGAAGCCTTCCGAATGCACTCTATGCCTTTGCTAATCTGTGATCTATCTCTTTGTCAATCTTGGCGTCTGAAGAGATGATGCTTCCCAGGTAGGTGAACTGCTGAACGGACTTAAGCACAGATGTGCCTATGCTGACGTGGGGATGATGGTGTTCTTCCTGTGGTGCGGGTTGGTAGAGGACTTCCGTTTTCTTCAGGCTGACTTCCAGCCCAAACAGCTCTGCAGCTGTTGCAAAGCAGGATGTGAGGCGCTGCAGGGCTGCTTCTGAATGGGCGACAAGGGCAGCATCGTCGGCAAAAAGCAGCTCACGGACTAGATAGTTTAGAGTCTTAGTGCGAGCCCTCAGGCGGTTTAAGTATCCTTGCAAGGATTTTTAGGAATTGTGGGAGTTGAAGTACAAAACACCTGGCGAGCCCAAGTTGGCCCATACCTGCTCTAGAATGAGTATAGTTTGACACAACTCGAACTGCCATGGCTCAATGCTGTGGAATACTGAGAGTTGTAGTTTTACAAGGCCTTTATCCTTCTCTGTCAGAAATAAATAAAATTGTAGATATGGATTCAGTGGATATGATGTTTATCTGCGTGCACAAGTCCACCACAACCACTTCTGCGGTCTTGAAATGCATGCCCTTTACACAGAAATATTTGTCTGCTTTGAATGGGGAAACTCGAGTCTGCATCAGACGCCCAAGGGGATCCAGGCATTATTTCACAACTGCGTTGATTTTATTTCAGCCACTTTTGGAAAAGAATGGCAACAGTCAAAAGCAATGCTCTCATGGGGATCGAAGGACATTGCAGCTGCCCAAAGCTATGTGAAGCAGCAGACATAATTTTTTTCCATATCTCAGGCATGCTGTCTTATAAAATACTAGCTGAACCTGGCCACGCGCTGCTTTGGCTTTTTCTCTTTCCTGTATCTATCTATATATATAAAGGAAGAGTCGTCATGGAACGACCGTCTCAAACAGAGAAACCTTACAATGCAGAGACACCAAACTTGCCAACAGAAATAGGCCTCAGACAAGGTACGTTTGTAGCAAAGAAACTTCCCCCCCAAAACCTACACGGCCCCCAAAACACCGAGTAAAAAAACTACCTGTCCCAGCATCCTCCGGGGCTGCCAACGACTCTACCAGCCTCTACATTCTGAGAAGATGATTGGCTGCCAATAAGGGCGGATTTGCATAACTCCTGTTCTGGCCAGCCAACATGAACATTCCGACCCATAATAAACTGTCAGAGGAGGATAAGGCAAAGGGCTGAGGCACAAACACAAACACCCAATTCACTTCCCACAGAAAATTTACACCCCTACAAATCACAGACCACGCCCAAAATTGACAGTAAGGCTCCATTAACTTGATTCTCCCGACTACGCCTCAGCTCATTGGACATTGTGTATGGCCTGAATTGACAGTAAGGCTTCATTAACTTGCTGTTCCTGACTAGGCCTCAGCTCATGGGACATTGTGTATGGCCTGAATTTACAGTAACCTACCTTGGCACACAGAGCCCCTATGACCCACGCTACATTCTACTACAGTTTGGAGGAGGGTGGACCATGGATTATGGGACTTGAAGTACCTCCATGGATAATGGGATTTGTAGTACTTCAAAACCCATCATTCCCCACAGACCACTGTGTCCCAGAACCAAGACCGATAAAGACCAAACTTGGCACACAATGCCCCCCATGACCCACACTCCATCCGACTGCAGATTAGAGGAGGACACACCATGGATAATGGGATTTCAAGTACCTCCACTCACTTCCAAAGTACCCCACCCACACACGCATCAACCTCTACATCAACACAGCAGATGAAAAGACAAAAAACATTGTATATCCACAAGCTATGCAGAACGCCAGCAACACCACACAACAACAACTCCACAGGACTCCAACATCCCACCCACCAAAACAACCCACAACAACACAGCCATGACCCCAACAACACCATAACTAAGAACAACTCCAACCCTTACATACTCAGACTTCCTCGCATCTCCTAAATAGGGCACAGCAACGCGTGCCGGGTACAGCTAGTATATATATATGTGTGTGTGTGTGTGTGTGTGTTTTTGTGTGTGTTTGTATATATATATATGGATTTGTGTCTATGTGTACATATGTGTTTGTATGTGTGTGTACTTATGTATATGTGTATATGTATATGCGTGTATATGTGTGTACTTATGTATATGTGTGTTTTTGTATATGTATATGCGTGTATATGTGTAGATGTGTGTAAGTACAGATGTGTGTATGTATGTGTGCATGTGTATATTTCAGTGCATGTATATATGTGTGTATGTCTGCCTGTCTATATGTACATACGTGTGTGCATGTGGCAAAGACCAACAGTAACATCCCTTCCTGCCTTTTATACTTCCTTTCTTCCCTCTCCCCCTCATCCCTCAGCTTTTCTCTTCTCTCTGTCCTCCTGCCTCTTCTCCTTCCCTTCCTTCTTTCCTTTCCCTCCTTCCTACCATCCCTCCCCTTTCTGTATCAGTTCTTGCTCCCCTTGTCTCCCTCCCTCCCTCCATTCCCTCCCCACCTTTTTTTCCTTCCTTTTGGTAGTCCCTTCACCAGCTTCTACGTCTTGTATTGCCATTTATTACCTGTCTGTTTTGCATAACGCCTATGAGTGGCCAGCACCACCAACATTCCGACACTCTAAACTGCCAGCGGGGGGTGGCTCCCAGCCTCTACATTCTAACTGAGGGAATATTTGCATAATGCCTCTAATTGGCCAGCACCACCAACATTCCGACACTCTAAACTGCCAGCGGGGGGTGGCTCCCAGCCTCTACATTCTAACTGAGGGGAATATTTGCATAATGCCTCTAATTGGCCAGCACCAACAACATTCCAACACTCTAAACTGCCAGCGGGGGGTGGCTCCCAGCCTCTACATTCTAACTGAGGGAATATTTGCATAATGCCTCTAATTGGCCAGCACCACCAACATTCCGACACTCTAAACTGCCAGCGGGGTGGCTCCCAGCCTCTACATTCTAACTGAGGGAATATTTGCATAATGCCTCTAATTGGCCCGCACCACCAACATTCCGACACTCTAAACTGCCAGCGGGGTGGCTCCCAGCCTCTACGCATTCTAACTGAGGGAATATTTGCATAATGCCTCTAATTGGCCAGCACCACCAACATTCCGACACTCTAAACTGCCAGCGGGGGGTGGCTCCCAGCCTCTACATTCTAACAGTGGAATATTTGCATAATGCCTCTAATTGGCCAGCACCACCAACATTCCGACACTCTAAACTGCCAGCGGGGGGTGGCTCCCAGCCTCTACATTCTAACTGAGGGAATATTTGCATAATGCCTCTAATTGGCCAGCACCACCAACATTCCGACACTCTAAACTGCCAGCGGGGGGTGGCTCCCAGCCTCTACATTCTAACTGAGGGAATATTTGCATAATGCCTCTAATTGGCCAGCACCACCAACATTCCGACACTCTAAACTGCCAGCGGGGTGGCTCCTACATTCTAACTGAGGGAATATTTGCATAATGCCTCTAATTGGCCAGCACCACCAACATTCCGACACTCTAAACTGCCAGCGGGGGGTGGCTCCCAGCCTCTACATTCTAACTGAGGGAATATTTGCATAATGCCTCTAATTGGCAAGCACCACCAACATTCCGACACTCTAAACTGCCAGAGTGGGGTGGCGTGGGGGATCATGTGAGTTGTAGTCCATAATGTGGGGGGGGGGGTTGGATTTGTGGCCGTTGGCTCCTTTTGGGGTGTTTTTTTTGGTGGTAAACATACCTCATAGGGTTTTCTGGGTATGTGGGCTGTTTTTGTGTGTCTGCCTTGTGTGGTTTCTTTGTCTATAAGCCTGTCAGGATGACATGAAGGATTATATATAAATAGAAGATTCTAAAAGCCTTGAGGAAATTTGGAGGAACTGCAATGGGTTTCCATGTTGAGGGTGAAGACATTCCCACTTGGGGCCTTGTTGATTTGCCAGCAGATATACTAGAATTGAATTGAAAGCTAAAGGCGAACATGCCCAGTGTGCTCCATCATGGCTATTTTCCATCTTTATTTGAAGCCTTGGCTTAGTTTACCAATGCAAAGCATAATAATAATAGTAATAATAATAATAACAACCACCACCACAGAAGATGATGACAACAACAACCTGAGAAACTAACTTGTTACATTGAAGGGTGCATTTATGAGGGTTGAATGCAGGGCCGGTTCGTCCATTAGATGAACTACGCAGGCGCGTAGGGCGACGTCACCGGGGAGGGGCGACGTCACGCGGGAGGGGTGCCGCCGCGCCGGCTCCCGGCACCAGCGCCGCCCGTGCCGTGCTGCCCCATCGCCGCCCGGCCAGGCCTCCGCGGCCCCGCAGCCACCGCTGCATGCGCTGCGCCCTTTTAGGCAGCTCGGGGCGCTCCGGCCGCGCTTCCGCATGCGCTGAACTTTTTGCGCATGCATACTGGCTCCCGCTTTGGAGCCAGTGCGCGTGCGCAGATTGGCGCATGCGCACTGGCCGCCAAAGCGGGAGGCGCGCTCTGGAGCCAGCGCAGATTGGTGCATGCGCACTGGGGGCGCACGAAAAAAATTCTCGTACCCCCCGGGAACAGCTTGGTCCGCCCCTGGTTGAATGAAAAGTAATGCCTCCACCTTTGTTACTTGGGTTTGGATAGGAATATTTTAATAATTCAAACACAGAAATAATCCTTAGAATGTGCTCTTTGAACTCCCACTATTCACTTTCCCACATAATCACGAGACAATTGGATACATTTCTGCCAACGATGAACATGTTTTCTGAAGCCGTCACGGAAGAAGTCGACACTCTGTTTCCGCAACCAGCGTCTCACAGTTCTCTCAATGTCTTCATCAGAAGTGTAAGGATGTCCCCACAGATCTTCTTTCATTATCGGGAACAGATGGAAGTCAGGCGGTGCCAAATCTGGACTGTATGGATGATGCCGTACGGTGGTGAGGTCCAGTCTCTGAAGTTCTGCTGTGTTCCCATCGTGCGCAGATCTTCCGATAGCCAAGCAAAGCAGTAATGTGACCCACACGTTCTTGTGAAATGCCAATTATGCTTGAAATGTCTCTCTGAGTGGCACGATGATTGTCCTGAATCAATCTGTCAACCTTTTGCTAGTGAAACCCGGTGGTTGCTGTCACAAGACGTCCAACTCTATTTGTCACACAAGTCAGATGTTCCCACCTCCACATCTATAAACTTACTCGCCCAACGACGCACAGTACTCACATCAACGCAATCACCATAAACAGCTTGCATTCAGGCCCGGATTAGCACCTTTTGGCGCCCAAGGCCAAAAGAAGCCCCGCCCCGCCCACAGGTCGGGGAAGCCCTGCCCCCATGTCGGGGGAAAGCCCCGCCCCCAGGACGTGCTGCGCATGCGTGGCAGCGACCCTGAGGGTCCTCCTTCCTTCCTTCAGTGAAGGAAGTAAGTGGGAACCGAGGAGGAGCAAGAGGCGGCACTAAGGGGCGCAGCGTCAGAGGCCTGGCTGTGATGCGGCACCCCTTATCGTCGCCCCTTGCTCCTCCTCAGTTCCCCCCTCCCTTCCTTCGTTCACTTCGCCCCGCCTCTTGCTCCTCCTCAGTTCCCCCCTCCCGTCCTTCGTTCACTTGAGTGAAGGAAGGGAAGGGGGAACGAGGAGGAAAGCAAGAGGCAGCTAGGGGCAGCGTCAGAGGCCTGGCTGTGCCTGATCCTGACGCGCTGCCCTCCTCAGTTTCCCCCGCCTCTTGTTCCTTTTCGCCTCTCCTCCTCCTCAGTTCCCCCTCCCTTCCTTCGTTCACTTGAGTGAAGGAAGGTAGGGGGAACCGAGGAGGAGCAAGAGGCGGGACGAAGGGGCGCCGCGTCAGAGGCCTGGCTGTGACGCGGCACCCCTTATCGTCGCCCCTTGCTCCTCCTCAGTTCCCCCCTCCCTTCCTTCGTTCCCTTCGCCCCGCCTCTTGCTCTTTCTCCTTTTCCCCTCCCTTCCTTCGTTCACTCAAGTGAACGAAGGGAGGGAGGGGCGAACTGAGGAGGAGCAAGAGGCGGCGATAAGGGGCGCCGCGTCACTGCCAGGCCTCTGATGCGACGCCCCTTCGCCCCGCCTCTTTCTCCTTCTCCTTTCCCCCTCCCTCCCTTCACTCAAGTGAACAAAGGAAGAAAGGGGGAACCGAGGAGGAGCAAGAGGCGGGGCGAAGGGGCGCCGCGTCAGAGGCCTGGCTGTGACGTGGCACCCCTTGGCTCCGCCTCTTGCTCCTTGTTCGGGGGTCCTATTCTGCCGCCCCCCAATTTGCGCTGCCCGAGGCCATGGCCTCGGGTGGCCTTATGGGTAATCTGGGCCTGCTTGCATTCCCTGATGAATCTCCTTTGGGGTGACACCTTCTGCTGTCAAGAATTCAATGACTGCACATTACTTAAGTCACATTGACCGACTGTCTGCACAGGGTTCCATAATTCACACTTTAACAACACAACTGTTCAATGCTAAGGCTTCCCGCCAAAATGGAACTGTAGAGGAGAGCCTACTGAACAAGCCAGTACCTGCCGCATTCCTATACTGCCATCTGTTGAGCAGTTACGAAGGTGGAGGCATTACTTTTCATTCAACCCTGGTACATTGTGGAATGAATGCATTGCTATGGAATCCTGAGAATTGTAATTTGGTGAAGCACCAGGACCAGGCCGAGAAGGCTAAAGACCTTTGGAAATGACAACTCACAGGATCCCATAACCTTGAGCCAAGGCAGGTGAAGTGGTGTCGGACTTCATTAACTTTGCAGTGTAGCGGCCTCCCATGGAACATGAACCGCCTTTTCTTTGTTGCAGGCATCAAGCGGGACCCCATGAAGATGTTTGTGCCCAGGACCGTGATCATCGGAGGCAAAGTGAGTGGGCCATTGGCTCCTTGCGACATGGAAATCAATGGCAGCCCTGTTTTGTTTCATT
>JARBWK010000021.1:1198149-1232673 GCA_030556195.1 Anolis apletophallus
TTCTCTACCAGCCAATCCTACTTCCCTCAATTCCCTCCAGGCCGCACTTAATAATAGTACACTTTATTTATATTCCGCTCTTCTCACCCCGAAGGGGACTCAGAGCGGATTACAGGTACACATACTTAGCAGACAATCCCTGCCGTTTCCACAAACACACATATAGACGAACAGAGGCAAACTCTGGCCACCAGGGGGAGCTGACGCACTCCTCACATCTCAGCGTCCCTTGTTGTTCTTTCCACATTCCTCAGCGTTCCCGGAGTTCTTTAATGGCCTCATAATTCAGTCAAAATTTGCCTCCCCACTTAATGTGGTACCTTTATCTCCTACTTGACAGATGCAACTGTCTTTCGGGCTGCAAAGGTCGACAGCAGGCTACACTTAAAGGTCGAGCACCCACCTCGACCTGGGCAGGCTTCGAACCCATGACCTATTGGTCAGAGAGATCTTATGCAACTGACACTTAGCCAGCTGTGCCACATTCCCGGCACTTAGCCACGCCCCTTTTGGAAATGGGAAACTCAGATTGGATGCCACCATTACATCCCAACTAAAAATGGCTGCCGAGGTTTTCGGGCCTAGCTTTTCAGGCTTCTACCAGCCTTCCAGGTAGGGGTTCACTACAGGAGACAATGAGAAGTGGATTCATTCTGCAGTGTAGACCAGGCATGAACAAATTTGGGCCCTCCCTCCAGATGTTTTGGACTTCAGCTCCCAGAAATCCCAGCTGTGGGTTAGGAATTGTGGGAGCTGAAGCCCAAAACACTTGGAGGAGAAGAGTTTGAGAAACACTGGTTTGGAGTATAGCGCTTAGTTTACCCCATCAAAGCTTTAAGTGGAGTTGCACCTCTGGTATGCTGCCACCTTTGGACTCTGGATTGCTGTAGGACCAGTTTAAGTTCTTTTTGACTGAAGCACACGTGAGGCAGTTGTTTCAACAAGCAACAATAAAGTTTATTTGAGAGAACTTTGTGTTCACCTTGTTACTGAATCCAGGATAAACCCACATGTATTTATTATTTACAGTTGTCCCTTCTCCATTTGCAGTTTTGGCTTTTGTGGATTTGATTATTCATGGATTTGATTATTCCAGACAGTTAATAAAGGACACCTCTCAGCGACAGGGGAATGCCGAACAGCAGCCATCAACTTCTCTATTTGCAATTTTTCACTTCCATGGGAAGGCCTATACTCCACTCGTACATATATAAATGATTTTGGTATAACGTCTTGGGGAGATTGGATTGCCAAACGGGCCCTTGGGAACACCGTTCCCCCTTCTGTTCTTCAAGCGCTGTCTTCCCACTGTTTTCCCTACAGGTACAATGCTCAGGCGTATTACGACAGGCTTCCTGAGCTCAAGCAAGTGATGGACCAGATCAAGAGCGGCTTCTTTTCACCCAAAGACCCCGACATGTTCAGAGACATCGTCAACATGCTGTTCCAAAATGACCGGTCAGTGCAGAGAGACATCCATCCATTTTTTTCCCATTGCAAGATAGCAGGTTGAATATTTCTTATGCAGAATACTTGGGACCAGAAGTGTATTTTGGATTATTTGGGGTGTTCAAATACTTGTGTAAAGAAGGACTGTAGAATAGACTGAGTGGACTGAGGCTTTTATTGGCCTCAGGCAGGGTGGACCCTTGTTATGAAAACCCCACCTGCCTACTTGCCACTAAAGCTTAGAAGAGGATTTTACTAACTTGATTGAGTAAACACCTTAAAAAATCTTCTTCTATTATGTCGCTGCCACCAACCTTATTAATACAAGGGTTTAGATATTTTCTTCAGGATCGTAAATGAGCTAATTTCTAACTGCTGTATGCACTTTTAACAAACCCCTTCTGGCTCCCAGGCAAATATTAGCTTTGAGGATACTTTAAAGCACACCTGGGCATCTTACCGCCCGTGGACCGGATGTGGCCCGCCGCCCGATTCTGACCGACCCGGGGAGAAGGGCTTCAGGGGCGGGGCCATTTCTGCAAGAGGAAGGGCTGCCGCTGCCATCATCCCATCGTGGGCTGTGGGGCCTGCGTTGGCAGACAGCCCATTGCTCCAGAGAACGATCAGAGGAGCGGTGGCTTTGGAGTACACAAGTTCAACACAATATAACGTTCTACACAGTACAGTGTTCTACACCAGGGCTGTCCAACTTCTACCAGCCCAGGGGCCTGAATTCCGGTCACTGATGACCTGGGGGGCCGTAGGGTCTGCCCCTGCCCCAGACTCCACCCCGGCTCCGCCCCTCCGGCCCCGCCCTGCCCCCCCCGGCATGCATACAGTCAAAGATAATCTTTTTCTGTGCTTAAATGGCGGGCTAAGATATTAAATTATTTTAATTTAATTTTATAATATTAAATATATTTAATTCCATCCTCCCTCTCCCTTATTTTAATTTAATATTAAATATATTTAATTCCATCCTCCCTCCTCCCTCCCCTTATTTTATTTTAATTTAATATTAAATATATTTAATTCCATTTCATCTTTAAATATTTTATTTAATTTTATATTTCCATCCTCCCCTCTCCCCTTATTTTAATTTAATATTAAATATATTTAATTCCATCCTCCCATCTCCCCTTATTTTAATTTAATATTAATTTAATTCCATCCTCCATCTCCCCCTTAATTTTATATTTAATTCCATCCTCCCATCTCCCCTTATAATTCCATCTTTAATGTATCCCATCTCCCCCCTTATTTCATTTGGGAGATATTTAATACATGGGGGGGGAGGGAATGAGGAGCCCCCTGAGGAGCCCCCTGCTTCGGCCTACCTTTTCCAAACGCGCAGGATCCAGGAGTACCCGGGCGACGAGAGAGGCGACGACCGACTGAGTCAAAGAAGGTCCTAATCGCGTCTGTGGGCCTCAGCGATCCAGTAGTAGAGTAGCCGAAGAGTATTGCGAGAATACGCAATCCACACGGGATTTCGCTGTCAACGCCGGCGTGATCTCACGTTGACAGCGAAATCCCATGTGGATTGTGTATTCTCACAATACTTGCTCCGAACCCGGAAGTTGGTATTTTTTTAAAAAATTATTATTTATTTTATTTTTCAATTTTTATTTTTTATTAAAAAGCTTAGGGGGCCGGAGGGAAGGGGCTGGGGGGCCGTATACGGCCCCCGGGCCGCCGGTTGGGTGGCCCTGTTCTACACAATAAAGTCAGTTTCAATAAGTACTATCACATTTCACATATTCCGTCGTAACGTTATATTGTGTTGAACTTGTGTAGAACTTTACCACGACGTTTTCTAGCCTCTGCAAGGTTGGGGAAATCCCCCTTACTTCACATTTGCTAGTCATAGCAAGTTCACATTGAACCAGACCTAAGTCAGCCATTGTAACACTGTCTATTGTGACTTTATACGCATTGCTTAATGAAATTTGAAACATAGTCTATTGCAGTGTTTCCCAACCTTTTTTGAGCCGCGGCACACTTTTTACATTTACAAAATCCTGGGGCACACCACCAACCAAAATGTCACAAAATGACACTCTAACACAGTCATACATATAGTTAATATGTTTTTAAATGTATTTACACACTCAGTGTGAAGCCTGGGCCTGTTTCGATGAACACAACATATATATGACTTTCTCTCACATTCTTATACATGGCTATCATGTCTTCTCTCAGCCTTCTCTTCTTCAGGCTAAACATGCCCAGCTCTTCAAGCCGCTCCTCATAGGGCTTGTTCTCCAGACTCTTGTGAAATTTCACCCTGAGTGAAACTTGCTTCCAGATAACTATGGATGTCATGAAGCTGTTATAAAAAATTCCTTGGGGGCGAGGGAGGCAACTCTCGAAAAATCCAGTAAAATAGTAAAAAAATAAACATTTCCAAGCGGAGAGGCTCAATTTGTTTCTTGGAAACCTATGAATGCTTCAGCTCCCAGGTTCACTCACTGCCCAATTCACCGACGTCGAGCTTCTGGCATTCTGCGGAGCCCTTCCTTTGCCTCGGGGAGGATCTTTGGGGAGGGAAAGAGGGAGAAAGAGCTGCTAGGAGGGGGAAGAGTGCCAATTTCCCATGGCACACCTGCTGATTGCTCACGGCCCACTGGTTGGGAAACACTGGTCTATTGCATGTACTTTATTGATACCAGTGATTGGAAGTGACAAGTTTGAAACATGCGTGTCTGCCATTAACGAAGCCATTCCAAAATTTCAGAATTAATTTGGGAAATTCCAAAAATTTTCCGGAAAATTTCGGAAGTCATTCAGATTTGAAGCACCAATGCCCCCTACATCCAGAATGAGTTTTGAACTATTTTTTTGGATCAAACAGGCCTAATACACACACACACTATAACTGTATTCTCAATTTGCTTCTGACACGATACATAAATAAATAAGACAAGGTCAGCCAGCTCTACATGGTAAGCAAAAGCTGGGAGGTGGCATCCTTGCGGCAAGACTTTGGGTGGGCAACCCAAGCATTCTCAAGATTTTTATCTCTTGCAGTCGAGTGATACAAAACACCAACAGTCTGCAAAAAGCACAATTTATCCCTCTTCCTACTCACAATGAATTATTCAGCATCTCTATCCCCAACAAAACAGCAACACTGGTCCACACAATACTACATTTTCTATCCCAATTTATGCAAATACCATCTGACCAGCTATTGCATTACTTCATCCCTGTTACTTGGGATTGCTTCATCGTTCCACCAGACGTTGAATTGCCTCGTGGTTACATCAGCCGCCGAGGCTTGCCTAGTCACCCTGACTTTACAATGAATCATGAAGATGCTTGACTTACAGTACATACAAATTAATTCTTTTTTTCTTGATTTTGTTCATGGACAGGTTCAAGGTCTTTGCAGACTACGAAGCCTACGTCAGGTGTCAAGACAAAGTCAGCCAGCTCTACATGGTAAGCAAAGGCTGGGGCAAGACTTTGGGTGGGCAACCCAAGCATTCTCAATTGGCTGGGGAGCCAAGCGTTTCCAGTGTACAAGTTAGTTATTTACTATTTTTATATGCCACCCTTCTCAACCCCAAAGGGGACTCGGAGTGGCTTACAGCAGTGTTGTCCAACTTCTTCCGGCCCAAGGGCCGGAAGAAGTGTCACTGATCACCTGGGGGGCCCAGGTGATCAGTGAGTGGGGGGCGGGGCCGCTCCCGGGGGCGGGGCCGGCCTCCTGCGCGGCCCGCCCATTTTCAGGAGGGTTTCCCTGGGTGACGTTAGGCTGGGTGACGCCTGACGTCACCCAGCCTAACGTCACCAGGGAACCCTCCCGCAAGCCTGGATGGCTGGTGGGGAAGCGAGAAGCGCCGCCGCTTCCCCCGCCAGCCTTCCAGGCTCGGGAGGGTTTCGCCCGGCTCCTGTGTCTCTCTGAGTAGAGGGACACGGGAGTTGGGCGAAACTCCCCCGCCAGCCTGGATGGCTGGAGGAGAAGCGAAGCGCCGCTCGATTCCCCCGCCAGCCTTTCCAGGCTTCGGGAGGGTTTTCGCCCGGCCCCTGTGTCTCTCTGAGTAGAGGGACACGGGAGTTGGGCTTAAAACTCCTGCCAGCCTGGATGGCTGGTGGGAGAAGCCGCCGCCGCTTTCCCCGCCAGCCTTCCAGGTTTGGGGAAGGGTTTTCGCCCGGCACTGGCGTCTCGAGTGCCAGGTGAAAACCCTTCCCAAACCTGGAAGGCTTGCGGGGAAGCAAGCGCCACTTCTCGCTTCCCCGCCAGCCATCCAGGCTGGCGGGGGAGTATTTGCCGCTGCCGTGATGCCTGGGAAGGGAGGGAGGCGCCGCGGGGGACCCCCCTCCCGTCCAAGGCATCGGCTCCGAGAGAGAGAGAAGAAGGGCGGTGCAGGGAGGAGGAGCTAGCTCTCTTCCTCCTCCCTGCTTGTGTCCTCTCGCTGGCGCCGATGCAAACCGGTTTGCATCGGCGCCGGCGAGAGAGGTAAAAAGAGGGCGGTGCAGGGAGGAGGAGCTGGCTCACTTCCTCCTCCCTGCACCGCCCCCCCTCCCCTCCCGGCCGCCATGTAATATTTTTTTTTAAAAAAAGGCGCCCGGGGGCATAGCGGGGGCCGGAGCCAACCGGCTGGGGGGCCGTGTACGGCCCCAGGGCCGCCAGTTGGACAGCCCTGGCTTACAGCAAACAACAATACTGCCAGAGTGGCTTACAGTGTACATATAACAATATTGCCGGAACGGCTTACAACAAACTGAAAAAAACAACAATTAACATTACAACATATTGCAATATTGTTAGCAATATTGCATGTAATACAAATATACAAATTATAATATTAGGATATAATTATTGTATCACATTATCATTGACAGTATTATACTGTGTTACAATACAACAACACCAATACCAAATGCATATTCCACATACCATACCGTAATCATACTATTATTATTATTACATTACAATGATTATACTATAACATAATACAATATATTGACATTATAATATAATATATTATATCAAATCATAATGCAATGTAACACTATATTATATTATATATTATTATATTATATTATCTTTAAAATAATAAATAACATTTATTTAAACAAAATAAATTACTTATTTAAATAAATAATTCTATAGAATTATTTTAAACAATTAATATTAAATTATAATGCAATGTAACACTACATTATATCATATATTATCACATTACACCATACTTTCTATAAAATAATAAATAACATTATTTATTTAAACAAAATAAAATTACTTATTTAAATAAATAATTCTATAGAATTATTTTAAGCACAGCAAGAGGGGCCATGAGCTGATGGAATCTCAGGAGGCAAGATGGAGATGCCTTATCTTCCCCTTCTGGCTTCACTCTGGCCCAGAGCAGCAGTTGGTGCAACTACAATGCAGTTGCAACTACAATGCAATTTCACTCTGGGCCACCGTAGTTCAAGAGAGATATTGACAAGCTGGAAGGGGGGTAACTGCATTGTAGAATTAATGCAATTTGACAACACTTTGATCACCATGGCTGAATGCAATGGAATCCTGGGAGTTCTAGTTTTCCAAGGCCTTTAACCTGCTCTGTCCAAGAGTGCTGCTACCTCACCTAACTACAACTCCCACTTGGCAGGTCAAGTGGTGTCACACTACATCAGTTCTACAGTGTGGCGGAAAAGTACTTCATCAGTGTCGCAGATGGACGGTGAAGCGATAGCTCCCCTGGTGGCCAGAAGTTGGAATGTTAAATAGCCTCTGACTATCTGTCTATATGTGTTGTGTGTCTGTGGCATTGAATGTTTGCCATGTATGTGTACAAGAAGGGCGGAATATAAATACGTCCAACTCTGTCACTCCTTTCCACCTACTACTAAGGAGGCTTTTTTGGTCCTGAACCGGTGTTTGACCGCTGTGTCAGACTGGATGAGGGCGAACAAATTGAAATTGAATCCAGACAGGACAGAGGCACTCCTGGTCAGTCGAAAGGCCGAACAGGGCATAGGGTCACAGCCTGTGTTAGACGGGGTTACACTCCCCCTGAAGACGCAGGTTCGCAGTTTGGGTGTAATCCTGGACTCATCGCTGAGCCTGGATCCCCAGGTTTCGGCGGTGACCAGGGGAGCATTCACACAATTAAAACTTGTGCGCCAGGTGCGCCCGTACCTTGGGAAGTCTGACTTGGCCACGGTAGTCCATGCTCTGGTTACATCCCGTATAGATTACTGCAACGCTCTCTACTTGGGGCTGCCTTTGAAGACTGCTCGGAAGCTTCAATTGGTCCAACGGACAGCAGCCAGGTTGATGACAGGAGCGGCACTCAGGGAGCGTACAACTCCCCTGTTGTGCCAGCTCTACTGCCTACCAGTTTGCTACTGGGCACAATTCAAAATGCTGGTTTTGGCCTTTAAAGCTCTAAGCCAGGGCTGCCCAGGAAGTCGATCGCGATCGACTGGTCGATCCCGGGACCGAAGGAGGTCGATCCCAGTTGGATAGGGCGCTTCTCAGAGGGGGCGGAGCCGTGCCGCGCCAAGTCCCGCCCCCTTCCCCGGCTTCAGCGCTACCACAGCTTCTCCAGGCTTGAGGAGGGTAGTGCCAAGCCAGTCGTGGCTAGCTATGCCACCACTGGCTTGGCATTACCCTCCTCTAGCCTGGAGAAGCTGTGGTAGCGCTAAAGCCAGAATGGGGAGCGGAGCCGTGCCGCGCCAAGCCCCGCCCCCTCCCCCTGCTCCGCCCTGCTTCTCTCTCTCGGTAGATCTTTCTGACTTGGTTCTATTATAAGTAGCTTGCATGCTGAAAAAGTGTGGGCACCCCTGCTTTAAACGGTTCTGGTCCAACTTACTTGTCCGAACGCATCTCTCCCTATGAACCATCAAGATGCTTAAGATCATCCGGAGAGGCCCTGCTCTCGGTCCCACCTGCTTTGCAGGCGCGCCTGGCGGGGACGAGAGACAGGGCCTTCTCAGTGGTGGCTCCTTGGTTTTGTAACGCCCTTCCTAGTGACATGAGATCGGCCCCCTCCCTCCTGACATTTCGTAAGAAAGTCAAGACTTGGCTGTTCGAGCAAGCATTCGCAGACGAACTTTAATTAGTCGAGATCAAAGGATTAGTATGACGACGAAAGGGAAACCGATTTTAAGATTTATTTATTTATTTATTGGATTTCTCAGCCGCTACTCCCAGGTGGCTCGGGGCGGCTCACAGGTGCAGGGATACAAAATACAATAATACCTAAAACGGTAAAAACACTAAAACCGCAACCACAATTAAACAGCAACAATAAACCCTGAAGAGTGCATTAAACAGCAATAATCACTCAACTGACGAGTATTTAAGCTGATTCAGCTAAAAAGCCTGCCGTAATAGCCAGATCTTACAGGCTTTCCGGAAAGCCAGGTGGTCACGGAGCGACCTGGCTTCCGGCGGCAGGGAACTCCAAAGCGTAGGGCCAATGATCGAGAATGCCATTCTCCTCGTTGACGTGAGGTGGTAGGCTTTGGCGCTTGGGACAAGTACATCCAGGCCTGGATTATTTTCGGCGTTGAGTATTTATGTCACAGCGGATAGGCAACAGAAATATAGACGTTTAATTCCTCATCGGCCCAAAAAACCACAGTCTCTGTTCGAGTGAATAATGAAACTCTCATTCAATACACAAGGTAAATATATAACTTTGTATTGAATTGTATTTAACAATAACTGGCAAAACATCGAAAAACAACAGCCATCACAGCTACCTTTCTAAACATCCTTTCCTCACAGATATTGAATCCCAACTGACAAATCCTAACTGTCACTTTGTAACTGACATTCCTCAAGGTTCCATTTAGCAGTCTTGAGACAGCGCCATCTGGTGTCAAACATGTCACACTGCAGGTCATCTCAAACTGCGAAATATATCTTGTGCTGACTCATGAATTGCTATTCAAAATGCAATAACCTGACAGATTACCCATAAGGCCACCCTAGGCCATGGCCTAGGGGCGCAAACCAAGGGGGCCGCAGTTCACACGGACCAAAAAAAAATGTTGAAACAAAACCGCAACGAGATGACTCTCCCTCTCTCTCTCTCTCGGGGGAGGGCGGGGGGAGTGGGGAGGAGGGAATGGCGCCCCCCCCTCGCCATCGCCCTGCCCCCTTGTCAAGGAAGGAGGGCGTGAGGAGGCGGCGGTGGAGAGAAGTCCCCGGGGCCGCTGCCGGGCATGCGCGGCACCCAGGAACATGGCGGAGGAGGCAGAGGCACTCGCGCCCTCCTACTGCGCATGCCCGGCAGCGGCCCCGGGGGCGGGGCTTCCCTCCGCCTCCTCGAGCCCTCCTTTCTTGACTCAAGGAAGGACGGCGCGCGGCACCGCAAGGAGGAGGAGGAGGGGGGTGCGTTGGAGGTTGGTTTGGGGGCGTAATTCCAAAGTGTGGCCTAGGGCACTGTTCCGTCCTCCAGATGTTTCATATGCATTGCCCCATAGTTTTGTTTTAAAAGGCAGCATTTTTCCTTTTGCATTTTTCCTGGGACTGTTCCAGGCACACTGGCACCTTGCCTGTTAATTATTAGCAGGGTTGCAGCCTGGTGCAGAATTTGCCGCCTAAAGCTCTGCAAATGTATCTTTTAGTTGGTATCCGCCCCTTTTTCTTCCTGGGGATGGGCCTCCATTTTGGAAAGTGCTGCAGTTCCTTTCAGATAGGGAAGGAATTCAGATGTGTTTTTGGCCAGCCAGGATTGGCTCCGAAAGGGTCACCGTAAGTACTGCGTGCTACTTGGGTGCTAACCTGCATGCTGACCTGCTTGCTGAGTGCTGATTGCTATTTGCTTGACCAATAGCTGGGGGAGTGCTGGAGCCAGATAGGTTTATGGTACCTTGCAGAGACTGGCTTTGCATGCTGTATAGGATAGACATCTGGTTACCAGCCCAGCTTTAGGTCACCCTTGGACTGGTCTTAGGTTTTGAGGGGGGAAGGAGTGGTTCCTTCAACCAAACACCTAGGACCAGGGTGGGAAATAATCGGGTTTCCTGCCATCCAAAGGGAAGCAGTGGGAATCTTTTGAGTAACAACCCAAGGCATTTCCAGTCTGGTTTTTTTGCAACCATTCAGCTGTGCCAAGTCCTGCAAAGACTTTGTTATTGAATAAACTGTTTGATTTTCAACTTTAATTTGGAGTGGTTTTTTTTGGGTTGCCAGACCACCTAGCCTTTTCAGCAAGCGCTCTGCAGTCCACCAGGTAGAAAGGACAACACATCTGCTAGTTTTAATTTTAAACAGACCTGGTGTGACGGCATAGGCACCAAAAGGGGTTAATCCGGGCCTGAGTAGATCTTTGTCTTCTGATCTCAGTGATCTCATGGGACAATATGGGGAGAGGCGGTCCCTCAAGTACACTGGCCCCAGACCATACAAGGCCTTGAAAGTCAAAACTAACACTTTGAAAGTAATCCGAAATTGGATAGGTAGCCAGTGCAATTCCCGCAGTAAAGGTGTGATACGGCAGCCCACAGGTGTGCCTGTGAGCACGCGGGCGGCGGCATTTTGCACTAGCTGGAGTTTCCGGATCACCGACAAAGGTAGGCCAATGTAAAGAGCGTTACAGTAGTCTAATCTTGAGATGACCGTCGCGTGGATCACCGAGTCCAGATCGCGGTGGGACAGGTAGGGGACCAGCTTCTGAGACTGGCGAAGGTGGAAAAACGCAACTCGGCTGACCATGGAGACCTGGGTCTCCATGGAGAGCTGAGTGTCCGAATGGACTCCAAGGCTTTTTACAGAAGACGATGGGCATAATGCCGCGCCGTCCAGGGTTGGAAGCTGGAGTTCCCCACCGCCCGGCGACCTAGCCAAAGGATCTCCGTCTTTGTTGGATTCACCTTCAACCTACTGGCTCGCAGCCATCCAGTAACGGCTTCGAGGCCAAAGATGGAAATTATCGGGTACAGAGTCGGACTGGTTGTGGAGATTGTATTTTGTAGTTTTAACTGTTAATTTATATGGTTTTATATGATTTGTTTTTATCTTATTATGATATGTTGTATGTGGGCACTTGCTGCCGCTTGTTCACCGCCTCGAGTCACCTTTGGGCTGAGAGAGAGAGAGGCGGTATAGAAGCATAGCAAATAAATAAAATAAATACTCTTGGAACCAGACACTTAAGTCAATCAAGGAAACATCTTCATACCCACGTTGTGGGAGTTGAAGTCCAAAACACCTGAAGGGAGGGCCCAAGTTGGCCCATGCCTGGTATACAGAAATCGAGGCATTTCTCCTGGTGTGGGTTGGATTTCTAAGCCAGTGTTTTTCAACCTTTTTTGAGCCGCGACACATTTTTTACATTGGCCAAATCCTGGGGCACACCACCAACCAAAATGACACTCTAACACAGTAATACATATAGTTAATATGTTTTTAAATGTATTTATACACTCAGTGTGAAACCTGGGCCTGTTTCGATGAACACAACATAGATATGACTTCCTCTCACATACTTATACATGGCTATCATGTCTTCTCTCAGCCTTCTCTTCTTCAGGCTAAACATACCCAGCTCTTCAAGCCGCTCCTCATAGGGCTTGTTCTCCAGGCCTTTGTGAAATTTCACCCTGAGAGAAACTTGCTTCCAGTTAACTATGGATGTCATAAAGCTGTTATAAATAGTTCCTGGGGGAGGCAACTCTCGAAAAATTCAGTAAAACAGAAAAAAAAACATTTCCAAGCGGAGAGGCTCAATTTGTTTCTTGGAAACCTGTGAGGGGGCTGCCAGGAGGGGGGGGGGAGTGCCAATTTCCCACGGCACACCTGATGATCGCTCACGGCACACTGGTTGAGAAACACTGTTCTAAGCGTTTGCTTCCTTTGCAGAACTCCAAGGAGTGGACCAAGATGGTGATCCGGAACATGGCTTCCTCAGGGAAGTTCTCCAGCGACAGGACCATCAAGGAGTACGCGCGGGACATCTGGGGCGTGGAGCCCTCCGACCTGCGGATCCCCCCTCCCAACGTGCCCCGGGACGTGGCCGACGAGATGCTGGCCAACGACGCCACGGGGAAGCTGCACATGTGAATCAGGGGAGGGATGGGAAACACCACGCCCCCGCCCTTGCCTAGTGAATAACAGTAGTAGATGCTACCGGCTGTTTCTCTATATCGCGTGTAATGGGAGGGGATTTGGGCGGCTCTGCGGAAATGCAGATGGGTCGGCAAGTGCATGCTTTGCAGATTCTAAATTTGGTTTCGGTGCGGCACCAGAGTTTCTCCCATTGGAATCCCAGTGCATTGCAAAACCAGTTTCCATGATCCTAGAAAGAAAGAGATGGGCGTGTGGAAGTCAAACGTTGGCTTATTTTTTAAGCCAGAGATAAAAACAGAACAAAAGTTATCTCATCGGTGAGAGTTTAGATTGACAGCTTGCCTGTATCTTTCCAAATAGCCTGACCAATGTGCTTTAAACCATATATACCCTGCGGTATATCACAGGTGCGGTCTATCTATCAGGTGCTACTACCTTTCTTCGGGAAATTGCCATTTGTGTGTTCGGCAGCTCCCGGCTTGGTCCGCATGTAGCGGCATCTGTGCAAAGCATCCCAATTCTTGGCAGAGCCCCAAAACATCTCTCTTGTGTTGTTATCGCCCCATTGCACACTGTCTAGTTGCTTCCAATGTAGGATCGTACATTCCTGGGGGAAAAAATAAAACAAAACCCACATTTGTCGCCATCGCAGTTTCTTTTATTACAATAATATCTGTGGCAATGGAATGGAAAGTCTCCTTGCGGGTGTGCGAGGATGTGATGCGTGATCTCAAAGTTGTCGGCGGGTTCGGCAAAGAGGGTGTCACTTAACGCTCTTGAGGAAGTTTCTGTTGGGGCAGAGAAACAAAATCAGTTTAGTCAGAGACACTGTTTACACCAGGGCTGCTCACGAAGTCGATCGCGATCGACTAGTCCAGGCCTGTCAAACAGACGGCCCGCGGGCCGTATACGGCCCGCCAGCCCCTTGGACGCAGCCCGCCTACCCTCCTGAAATAAATATTTGGGAAAAAAAATTTTGGGGAAAAAAATTTCGGGGGGCAGGGCCGCTCCGGGGGGGCACTCGCGGGCATGCGCGGGAGGGCGGGAGGGCACCTCGCCTCCCGCCTGGCGTCCTCTTGCGCGGCGGCCTGCCCTTTTCGCGGGGCTGGGTGACGTCAGACTCCAGCGCTGAGGAGGAAGAGGTGGAGGCGCCGGCGTCTGGCGTCTCCCAGCCCTGCCGAAAGGGGCAGGACGCGCAGGACGGCGGGCGGGAGGCGAGGCGCCTCCTGCCTATGGCCTGCCCCTTTTCGGCGGGGCTGCCCCTGAATTTTTCCAAAAGATTTTTTTCAATTTTTTTTCAAGCACCGTCGAAAAGGGACGCCGCGCTTGGTGACGCCGGCGTGGCGCCAGGTTCCTTCCACCTCTTTCTCCAGCGCGGTGGAAGGAATCCGGCACCACGCCGGCGCACATGCGCAGCGTCCCTTTTCGCCGAGGCTTGCTGACGTCACCAAGCCCCGCTGAAAAGGGACGCCACGCTTGGTGACGCCGGCGTGGCGCCGGGTGCCTTCCACCTCTTCCTCCTCACCGCTGAGGAGGAAGAGGTGGAAGGAACCCGGCGCCACGCCGGGCGTCACTGGCGTGGCGTCCCTTTTCGGCGGGGCTTGGTAACGTCAGCAAGCCTCGCCCGAAAGGGATGACGCGCAGCACGCCCGACATGGTGACGTCAGGCGTGCTGATGTCAGCATGCCGTCAGGAGCGGCCCGCCCCCGCTGCAGCCCCCAGGTCATCAGTGACCAGAACTCCGGCCCCTGGGCCAAAAGAAGTTGGACAGCCCTGGACTAGTCGATCCCAAGTCCATTTGAGGTAGCTCGCAGCTGGATGGGGCGTTTTTGCGCGCGCGCACCCCTCACACACTCCTGCCGCCTTCCACCTGCGCGGGGCTACTTTCGCCAAAAGGAGGCTTTAGTGGGCGGGCCCTGGCACTCGTCTCTTGACACAGTGTGGTGACGTGACCACCCAGTGGTTGCTCCTGGGGGGCGGGAGCAAGGCGAAGGTGCACGCAGGATATGATGCGAGGCTGCAGGAGGGAGGGAGTGTGTGTGTGTGTGAGAGAGAGAAGGCCTCGCTGGAGGAGGATGGTCCCCGCGGTGGGGCTGCAGCTGACGAGCGCGCCCTCGACTCCAGCGAGTGAAGCCTGGATGGGACCCCGCCTCGCGCTCCGCCCTGTCTCTCACTCGCCTTGGCCCTTGGCGGCACAAATAGTCCAATGAGAGGCAGCCAGGTTAATAACGAGTGGCATATAGGGGGTACATAACTCCCATGTTGCGTCAGCTTCCTTGGCTGCCAGTTTGCTACCGGGCACAATTCAAAGTGCTGGCTTTGGCCTATAAAGCCCTAAACGGCCCCGGCCCAGCTGGCCTGTCCAAACACATCTCCCTTTACGAACCACTGAGGAAACTAAGATCTTCTGGGGAGGCCCTGCTCTCGGTCCTGCCACCTCCACGGGACAGGGCCTTCTCGGTGATTGCCCCCCGGTTATGGAACTCCCTTCCTGGCAATGTTAGATCCGCCCCCTCCCTCCTGTCCTTCAGAAGGATGGTGAAGACCTGGCTGTGGGACCAAGCCTTTGGGGCAGTGCAATAGCTGCAGCTCCATTTCTCCCCAATTTCTGTGGTTTTTCAAGCAAAGGATGGCCGTCTGTTCGGAAGGCTTGAATTGTGTCTTCTTGCTTGGCAGAAAGGGATTGGACTGGACGGCTCTTGCGATCTATTCCAGTTCTATCATTCCACCAAAGCGCTGCTGAGGCCTGCGCATACTTACTTGAGAATAGATGGGAGTTCAGGGTTGGCGGCAATGTGGTCGTGGCCCAAGCCCATGGCGGCGGGGAAGGGAATAAACTGGACGTTGTCTTTCTTCTCGGAGGCGTTGTGGGCAATTTCAAAGAGCTGTGAGTGAAGAAAACAGGATTGTTTTGAGTGTCGGGCTTCTAACACCCAAGCGGAACGTGGGAAGAAACGGTTTCCGGACTCTAGATCAGGCATGGGCAAACTTAGGCCCTCCCTGTGTTTCGGACTCCAACTCCCACCATTCCTAACAGCCTCGGGTCCTTTCTTAAGCAGCTTAAGTGGCTGAGGGTGGAAAGGAAAGAACTTGAGGCTGCTAGGAATGGTGGGAGTTGGAGTCCAAAACACAGGGAGGGCCTAAGTTTGCCCATGCCTGATCTATACTGTAGAGCAGTGTTTCCCAAACTTTTTTGAGCTGCGGCACACTTTTTACATTTACAAAACCCTGGGACACACCACCAAACAAAATGACACAAAACGACACTCTAACACAGTCATACATATAGTTAATATGTTTTTAGATGTATTTATACAATCAGTGTGAAACCTGGGCCTGTTTCGATGAACACAACATAGACATCCTGGCAGGAATGGCAGAAAAGAGACAAACTTCCCACACGGAACTCCCATAACCAAGAGAAAATGCTATAAGAGTTTGGTGGGCATTGACCTTGGGTTTTGGAGTTATAGTTCACCGACATCCAGAGAGCACTGTGGACTCAAACAATGTTGGATCAGGACCAAACTTGGCATGAATACTCAATATGCCCAAATGTGAACACAGATGGAGTTTGAGGAAAATAGACCGTGACATTTGGGAGTTACAGTTTCTGGGATTTATAGTTAAAACACAATCAAAGAGCATCCTGAACTCTTGCAACAATGGAATCGAACCAAACTTGGCCTATTGAACTCTCATTACCAACAGAAAGTACTGAAAAGATTTGCTTGGGAATTGACCTTGAGTTTGGAAGTTGTAGTTCACGTTCACCCAGAGAGCACTGTGGACTCAAACAATGTTATGTCATGTTGTTTGTTTTCTATCCAGAATCACAATGTTGGAAGGAGGCTCGCCACTTTAAGGTCCCTAAAACAGGCATGGGAAAACTGCGGCCCTCTGGGTGCTTTGGACTCCAACTCCCACCATTCCTAACAGCCTGAGGCCCTTTCCTGCTTAAGTGGCTGAGGGGGGGGGAAGGAAAAGGGCCTGAGGCTGCTAGGAATGGTGGGAGTTGGAGTCCAAAACACCTGGAAGGTCCAAGTTTGCCCATGCCAGCTTTCGACAGAGACCTCTTCCTTGCCCTTCCCCTTCGCGCCCTTTCTTCCCCCTCCTTGCCGAACACTTACTTTTTCTTCGCCACTCGGGCTCCCTTCTTCCCAGCCTCGCTCTGCTCACTTTGCTCGCACTGCAGCTTCTGCCGTCATTTTGATCCGAGGGGGCAGCGTGAGCGTCTTCAGGAGGAGAGGGGGGAGGGGAGGAAGGAAGACGTGGGGCTAGTTTGCGCATTAGCGCCCACACGGGTCACGTCTTCCCCCCCCCCCCTCCCGCAGAAGTGGCAGCATGAGCAAAGCGAGGCAAAGCGAGCAAGGCTGGGAAGAAGGGAGCCCGAGTGGAGAAGAAAAAGTGTTCGGCAGGAGGGGGAAGAAAGGGTAGTGGAGGTTCCAATTTCCCACGGCACACCTGATGATCGCTCACGGCACACTGGTTGGGAAACACTGCTGTAGAGTTCGTGCAGTTTGGCACCACTTGAATTGCTATGGCTTCTGGCCAGGCATGTAGCCGGGGGCCAGGGGGCTTCAGACCACCCCGAAATTCTCAGGGTGGTCAGGAAAAAGGCCTTACTGGTACATTATTCAAACTGTTATGTTTATTCATATCATGATCTGATCACCATGCTCATTATATCCCACATTAATGGGGTTATTGGGATAACAATACAAAAGTTTTGCTAGGGTAGACCCTCTTCCACCCAGTCTCAGCCCCGAACCAAACTCAGCCCCTCCGAAACAAAATCCTGGCTACGGATTAGTCATTCCCCCTTGCCTCCAGAAGGTGTGGAAACGCTAAAACCAGAGGGGAAGGGGGCGGAGCCAGGCCGTGCAAAGCCCCGCCCCCTTCCCCCTGCTCCGCCCTGGTAGATCTTTCAGACTTGGTTTTATTAGAAGTAGCCCGCATGCTGAAAAATGGAATCCTGGGAGCTATAGTTCTACTAGGGCTTTAGCTTCCTCTGCCAAAAAAAAGGGTGCTGGTGCCTCACCAAACTACAAATTCCGGGGTCATGAGAAGGTATGGCAGCATGCTTTAGGAAAGAACGCAAAGTGAAATGTATAGTCCGCACGTGGTGACAACAAAGCCATTTGTTTTCACTTGTGGTTACTCCCCCCCCTTTAAATAATAATAATAATAATAATAATCTTTATTTATACCCCGCCACCATCTCCCCAATGGGGACTCGGGGCGGCTCGCATGAGGCCAAGCCCTATTAAAATACAAAACAACACAGTAAAATACAAAATACAAAACGAAATGCATCAGAAATAACATTAATAATTAAAAAATAAAATTACAATAACAATAGGAATATTACAAACCGAAACAAACCGAAATACTTCTAGAGATTACCTTTTCCCCCAACTGCACAGGTATGACTTTATCATCTTCCGAGTGCAAGATCAAGAGAGGACTGGACAAGATTTTGACGCTGCAAATGGAGGGAGAGAAAAAAATGGAAATTGGGACTAAATTTTGGGTTTGTTTGAATGTTATCCTGTTTGTAATAGCATCCACATCAACCCAGGTTTATTATCCTGTTGTAGAAATCTTATTTAGTTCTTCGACCAGCCAGTAGGTTGAGGGTGAATCCGGACAAGACGGAGATCCTGTGGCTGGGCCGTCCGGGCACAGGGGGGATCTGCCTTCCGATCCTGGACGGGGCAACACTCCACCCATCCCCGACGGTGAAGAGCCTAGGAGTCACGCTTGACTCCGAGCTGTCGATGGAGAAGCATATCTCCATCGTCAGCGGAGTGACCTTCTACCACCTCCGACAGGCGAGGAGGCTGGCTCCCTACCTGTCCCGTCATGACCTAGCCGCAGTGGTCCAAGCCACGGTCATCGCAAGACTACACTACTGTAATGCCCTCTACATTGGCCTTCCTGTGTCGGTGATCCGGAGCTCAAGCTGGTGCAGAACGCAGCAGCACGGCTGGTGGCAGGTTGTCCATCTCGCTGCCACATCACGCCTGTGCTGCGCGAACTGCACTGGCTTCCGATAGAGCACCGGATCACCTTCAAGGTGTTGGTTTTAACCTTTAAGGCCTTGAATGGTCTGGGGCCAGTGTATCTAAGGGACCGCCTCTCCCATTCCAGTCCTCCACGACCACTGCGATCCGAGTCCCAAAACCTCCTGGTGGTGCCTAGTCGGCGATCTGTTCATCTGACCTCAACGCAGAGGAGGGCATTCAGTGCCGCCGCGCCGGTGCTGTGGAATGCTCTTCCCCCCACAGTCCGAGCGCAGGCCGATCTGCTAACGTTTCGCAGGGCCTGCAAGACCCTCCTCTTCACCCAGGCGTTCGGTGCTTAGGTTTATGTATATAAAACCGTGCCCAAACCATGCTTGCGCGCTGGTTACAGCAATTTTACTATGCTTTGTTTTACCCTGATTTTACTTGTTCTGCGACTCTCACAATGTGAGTCGCCCTGAGCCTACGGGAAAGGGCGACTAATAAGTCGAAGAAATAAATAAATAAATAAATCAGGGGTGCTCATTAGGTAGATCGCGATCGACTGGTCGATCCCAGGACCGAAGAGATCCACACCCTTCCCCTCTGGTTTTAGCGTTTCCGCAGCTTCTGGAGGGAAGAGGGGAGGAATGCCAGTGCAGTAGTGGCATAGATAGTCATCCCCCCCCCCCTTGCCTCCAGAAGGTGTGGAAACACTAAAACCAGAGGGGAAGGGGGCGGAGCCAGGCCGTGCAAAGCCCCGCCCCCTTCCCCCTGCTCCGCCCTGGTAGATCTTTCAGACTTGGTTTTATTAGAAGTAGCCCGCATGCTGAAAAAGTGTGGGCACCCCTGATCTAAATCAAGGCATGGGCAAACTTTGCCCCTCCTGGTGTTTTGGACTACAACTCCCACCATTCCTGACAGACTGAGTCCCTTTCCTTTTCTCTCTCAGCTGCTTAAGCTGACCTGAGGCTGTTAGGAATTGTGGGAGTTGTAATTCACCACTATACCTAAAAGCACTTTGAGAGGCCATTACCCCTGTGGACACTGTAAATGTTGTCCACAATCATGGAAAACTAAGGAGGTACACAACTACAGGAATTTTTCTCCACCTGTAACAGCAGCAATCTTATTTACCTCCTATCATGCGACTGTGGTTTGTGGTATATCAGAAAAACAACCAGACGTCTGAGAATTAGAATTTCTGAACATAAATCTAGAATAAAATGTTTATCATCAGAGTCCCTTCTATATACTCTCTTTACACCATTCAAACACTCGTCCAATTCCTTTACATAAGAACATAAGAACATAAGAAGAGCCATGCTGAATCGGACCTCAGCCCATCTAGTCCAGCATTCTGTATCACACAGTGGCCCACCAGTTGTACACGGGGATCTCGAGCAGAAGGGAGGGCAAAACCCTGACCTGCTCCCGACCCCCACAACCAGTACCCAGGGAAATCCTGCCTACCTCAACCAACTCCGAGGTGGCACTTGAATGTCCTTTTCAGTAACTACCGATACACTTGGTATCCATGAATCTGTCTAATCCTGCCTTGAAGTTGTTCAGGCTGGCAGCTGTCACAACCTCTTATGGAAGTAAATTCCATAACCCAATGACCCTCTGGGTGAAGAAATATTTCCCTTTATTAGTCCTAATTTTCCTACCTTGGAGCTTCAGGAATGCCCTCTAGTCCTAGTGTTTTGTGACAAAGAAAATATTTTTCTTTATTCACCTTTTCTATCCCATGCATGATTTTATACACTTCGATCAAGTCACCTCTTAAACGCCGTCTTTCAAGGCTGAAAAGACCAAGGCGTTGCAACCTGGTTTCATAAGGGAGCTGCTCCATCCCTTGGATCATTCTTGTTGCCCTTCTTTGTACCTTTTCCAGTTCCGTTATATCCTTCTTGAGGTGCGGAGACCAGAATTTTGTGCTCTGGAATGCATCACTTTAAAACAGTGTTTCTCAACCTGGGGGTCGGGACCCCTGGGGGGGTCGCGAGGGAGTGTCAGAGGGGTCGTCAAAAACCACCAGAAAACACAGTAATTTCTGTTGGTCATGGGAATTCTGTGTGGGAAGTTTGGCCCAATTCTATCGTTGGTGAAGTTCAGAAAGCTCTTTGATTGTAGGTGAACTATAAATCTCAGAAACGACAACTCCCAAATGTTAGGGTCTATTTTCCCCAAGCTCCACCAGTGTTCACATTTTGGGCTTATTGAGAATTCGTGCCAAGTTTGGTCCAGATCTATTATTGTTTGGGTCCACAGTGCTCTCTGGATGTAGGTGAACTACAACTCCTAAGCTCAAGGTCAATACCCACCAAACCCATCCAGTATTTTCTGTTGGCCATGAGAGTTCTGTGTTCCAAGTTTGGGTCAATTCTATCATTGGTGGAGTTCAAGGGTCTCTTTGATTTGTAGGTGAACTATAAATCCCAGCAACTACAACTCCCAAATTATCAAATCAACCCCCCCCCCCACCTTAGCAGAATTTTGGTATTTGTGCCAAATTTGGTCCTCTGAATGAAAATATATCCTTCATATGGGATATTTACATTATGATCCATAACAGTAGCAAAATTATAGTTATGAAGTAGCAATGAAAATAATATTATGGTTGGGGGTCTCCACCACATGAGGAACTGTATTAAGGGGTCGCAGCATAAGGAAGGTTGAGAAACACTGCTTTAAAACCTCATGTGAACTTGGAAAAACTATTATCCCAAAGGGAAGTATACTGGATCTTTTAAGTTGAAAACCTTTTCCTCTCGGGGACTTAATGAGTCACTCAACTTCAGTTGTTTCCTTTAAGTATCTAATTCTAATCACTCTTTATAAAGATCCATACGGTCCAAGTGTTCGTACACTCTTTATAAACCTGTGGAGAAACCTTCTGCCACTGAATTGAGCTATACACTGGTTGTTTTGGGGTTTTTTTGGGGATAAATTGCATAATATATACTTCTTTGATATTACTTTCCTATCACATTGTTTAGCCGTCTCCATAAACACAAAGCACAACCAAAAAAAACTTTTTAAAAGTCCACCGGATAAAGAGAACAATAAGGCAAGTGTGCCTTTCATGGGCAAAAATGCATCTCCACCCACTTGCCATCAATAGCACTCTGAAAAACAAACGGCTATGGTTCCAGCACAAACACAGTCTCAATGAAGCGGTGCAAGGCACAACACTGGTACGTCTGGGTTTTTTTTTTTTTGGAAGGATCCTGTTTAGAAGCGTTTTCATTCCCTATTTTCCAGGGACGGTGCCTGAATCATCCTCCACCCTCCCCCTTTTTTAGCTGCTTTTCAAATGTCCCAGTTTCTCTCCCCTCTGGCCCCTCCGCTTCCTTCAGCTTCTGCAAACTGAACTCAAAGTACAAACGTAGTCTGGATTCAGTTAATTCAGCACAAGAAGCACCGATTACGGTCTCATTACTGTTTGCAAATCCATCAATAACCTCTGAATAACCAGGACTGTGGCGCAGCTGGCCGGGAGTCAGCTGCATTAAGATCACAACTGACCGAAAGGTCATGAGTTCGAAGCCAGCTCAGTGTGAGCTCCCGACCAAAATTGTGTAGCTTGTTGTCGACCTTTGCAGCCCGAAAGACAGTTTATTTATTTATTTTATTATTCGGGTTTCTATGCCGCCGACTCCCTGAGGCTCGCGGCGGCTCACAGGAACCGAAGGTACAACTACACACAAGCAATGCGATAAAACCTCTAAGACAATTAAACAGTTAAAACAGCAAAAGACAAAACCCCCAGGTACAGTTCAGAGATTAGATAGCGTGACACCCCAGGACAGCGGCTAAAGCGGAACATGGGCAGGACCTACTCACGAAGGCCTGCTTAAACAAATAAGTTTTGCAGGCGCGTCTAAGCGGGAGCAGGTCCTTTAGCCAGCGTTCAGCCGGGAGGCGTTCCACAGCGTAGGAGCTATAACGGAGAACGCCCTCGAGTAGATGTCAGTTTAGCCGATTTCGCCGAGGGTATCTCTAACAAATTAGCATCCTCGGAGCGTAGTGATCTCGGGGGACAGTGTGGGGTGAGTCGGTCCCTCAAGTACGCTGGCCCCAGGCCATGCAAGGCCTTAAAGGTAAGAACAACACCTTGAAGGAGATCCGGTGCTCGATTGGGAGCCAGTGCAGATCCTGCAAAACAGGTGTGATGTGGCGGCCTGCTGGGGTTCCAGACAGGAGCCGGGCGGCAGTGTTCTGCACCAGCTTGAGCTTCGGTCGCCGACAAAGGAAGGCCAACGTAAGCGCGTTACAGTAATCCAGCCTTGAGATGACCGTAGCTTGGATCACCGTGGCCAGGTCATTCCCCGGATATAGGGGGCCAGCCTCCGAGCCTGTCGCAGATGAAAAAAAGCAACCTTGCTGACCGCGGAGACCTGGGCCTCCATGGTCAGCTGGGAGTCCAGATGGACCCCCAGGCTCTTAATGGAAGGCAATGGGCATAGCGCCACACCGTCCAGGGTCGGAAGCTGGACATCTACACCACCCGAGCGGCCCGACCACAAGATCTCCGTCTTCGCCGGATTCACCCTCAACCTACTGGCACGCAGCCATCCAGTAACATCTGTCAAGTAGGAAATGTAGGTACTACTTTGTGGGGAGGCTAATTTAACTGATTTGCGAGGCCCTAAAAATCTCCAGGGTCAGTTTAGCCCTATTTTTGCATTGTTAAATAAACTTTGCTTTGAACTCTATTGGGCGCGGCGCTTTAAGGCTCTCTGTGTTGCGTCATATTTATTTATTTATTTACTTTATTTATATTCCGCTCTTCTCACCCCGAAGGGGACTCAGAGCGGATTACAGGTACACATACTTAGCAGACAATCCCTGCCGTTTCCACATACACAACATATAGACGAACAGAGGCAAACTCTGGCCACCAGGGGGAGCTGACGCACTCCTCATCTCTCAGCGTTCCCAGCGTCCCTTGGTGTTCTTTCCACATTCCTCAGTGTTCCTGGAGTTCTTTAATGGCCTCATAATTCAGTCAAAATTGGCCTCCCCACTTAATGTGGTACCTTTATCTCCTACTTGACAGATGCAGCTGTCTTTCGGGCTGCAAAGGTCAACAGCAGGCTACACTTAAAGGTCGATATAACAAACAGGGCGTGGTGCTTAGTAGTATCAAACAAACACATGAATCTCGAGGAGGTAAGATACTGTTGTTATTGTAGCAACATTCAAAGAAAATACGTGTTAATGCACACACAAAATAAACACTGGCAAACGTCCATTTGTAATCCAAACGCCGTTGCGTTAAATAAATTGTAATCCACACGCCGATGCGTGGTGGTGAACCCCAAGTGGGGTGATCGGTGGTGTGCCGTTGTCGTCGAAAGCCGACGAGGACGCAGGTGCGTGGGCCCTTTCCACGTTTCGACCTGGCTGGTCTTTGTCAAGGCTGTGCGACAAATGAGTAGAGGTGTCCACAGAGGTAAGTGGCCAAATAAGTCTGTGAAAAATTATACATAATGAGTCATCTCGACATACATAAAGCAATCCACAAAGCATTAAAGCATATACATAGTATACATAGTATATGCATATGCGTTAATGCTTTGTGGATTGCTTTATGTATGTCGAGATGACTCATTTATTTATTTATTTATTTATTTATTTCAGCTTCTATGCCGCCGAACTCCCAGGGGCTCGCGGCGGCTCACAGTAGCATAAGGCACAACAATACACAGTCGAGAACAGTTAAAAACAATAGCAGCAATAAAAACAAATTAAACAGAGTTAATTAAAACAATAGTACAACATGTACTAAGAGCTAGGGCATAATGGCAGCGGGGAGCCAGGCCTACCCATTAAAAGCCTGTTTAAAGAGGTGGGTTTTACAGGCCCGTCTGAATGGGAGGAGGTCACTCATGGCCCGTGTTTCAGCCGGGAGGCGTTCCACAGCACAGGTGCTATAACAAAGAACACCCTCCGGCGAGTTGATGTCAACCTGGCCAGTTTCACCGCGGGCACCTCTAGGTTAGAATCCTCCGACCGCAGTGATCTCAGAGGGCAATATGGGGTGAGATGTTCCCACGTGGGTACGTCTCAATATGGGGTGAGACGTTCCCATGGCCCCAGGCCGTGTAAGGCCTTAAAGGTAAGTACCAACACTTTGAAGGTAATCCGGTGCTCAATCGGCAGCCAGTGCAGATCCTGCAATATAGGTGTTATGCGGCAACCTGCTGGGGAGCCAGACAGGAGCCGGGCGGCAGTGTTCTGCACCAGCCTGAGCCTCCGGGTCACCGACAGAGGAAGGCCAACGTAAAGTGCGTTACAGTAATCTAGTCTCGAGATGACCGTGGCTTGGATCACCGTGGCCAGGTCGTTCCGGGAGAGATAGGGGGCCAGCCTCCTTGCCTGTCTAAGATGGAAGAACGCACTCTTACTGGGCCTGGGCCTCCATGGTCAGCTGGGAGTCCAAGTGGACCCCCAGGCTCTAGACCAGCGTTTCTCAACCTGGGGGTCGGGACCCCTGGAGGGGTCGCGAGGGGGTGTCAGAGGGGTCACCAAAGACCAACAGAAAACACAGTATTTTCTGTTGGTCACTGCGGTTAACCCAATTCTCTCGTTTATGGGGTTCAGAATGTTCTTTGATTGTAGGTGAACTAGAAATCCCAGCAACTACAACTCTCAGATAGCAAGGTCTATTTTCCCCAAACTCCACCAGTGTTTATTTGGGCATATTGAGTATTCATGCCAAGTTTGGTCCAGATCCATCATTGTTTGAGTCCATGGTGCACTCTGGATGTAGGCGAACTACAACTCCCAAACTCAAGGTCAATGCCCACAAACACTTCTGGTGATCCCAAATTTGTTTCAATTCCATTGTTGGTGGTGTTCAGAATGCTCTTTGATTGTAGGTGAACTATAAATCCCAGCAACTACAACTCCCAAACGACAAATTAATTCCCCCCGAACCCCACCCGTATTCAAATTTGGGTGTATTGGGTATTTGTGCTCAATTTGGTCCAGTGAATGACAATGCATCCTGCATATCAGATATTTACATTACAATTCATAACAGGAGCAAAATTAAGAGTTATGAAGTAGCAATAAAGGTGATTTTATGGTTGGGGGTCACCACAATATGAGGAACTTATTAAGGGGTCACGGCATTAGGAAGGTTGAGAACCACTGCTCTAGACGGAAGACGATGGGCATAACGCCACACCGTCCAGGCTCGGAAGCTGGACATCCCTACCGCCCGGGCGGCTCAGCCACAAGATCTCCGTCTTCGCCGGATTCACCCTCAACCTACTGGCTCGCAGCCATCCAGTAACGGCTTCGAGGCACAGCTGGAAATTATCAGGGACGGATCCCGGCCTGCCCTCCATCCTCAGAATGAGCTGGGTGTCATCAGCGTACTGGTGGCACTCCAGCCCATAACTCCGCACCAGCTGTGCAAGCGGCTGCATGTAGATGTTAAATAATAGAGGGGAAAGGATGGCCCCCTGCGGGACCCCACAAACTAGTGTATTATGTATAATTTTTCACAGACTTATTTGGCCACTTACCTCTGTGGACACCTCTACTCATTTGTCGCACAGCCTTGACAAAGACCAGCCAGGTCGAAACATGGAAAGGGCCCACGCACCTGCGTCCTCGTCGGCTTTCGACGACATCGGAACACCACCGATCACCCCACTTGGGGTTCACCACCACGCATCGGCGTGTGGATTACAATGTATTCAACGCAACGGCGTTTGGATTACAAATGGACGTTTGCCAGTGTTTATTTTGTGTGTGCATTAACACGTATTTTCTTTGAATGTTGCTACAATAACAACAGTATCTTACCTCCTCGAGATTCATGTGTTTGTTTGATACACTTAAAGGTCGAGCACCCACCTCGACCCGGGCAGGCCTCGAACTCATGACCTACTGGTCAGAGAGATCTTATTCAGCTGACACTTAGCCAGCTGTGCCACATTCCCAGTCATAGATAGGTAGATAGAGAGAGGCGTGATGGAAAGGCAGACAGGTACATAAATGGATGACTGAGTAGATAAATAAACACATTCGATCGATTGATCGATCGATCCATAGATGACAGGTAGGTACAAACATAAACCGATAGGCAGGAAAGAAGGCAGGCAAACAAGAACTTACTTTTTATCATTTTGAAAGTACATGTCAGCTCGGGCCATGGTGTCCAAGACACAATATTCAAAACCAGGGAACATGCGGTAGACCTGTTGGGAAAGAAAGGGGAAAAAATGTTACGGAAAGCATGAGTTGCTGCGAGTTTTCCGGAAGCATTCTCTCCTGACGTTTCTCCCACATCTATGGCGGGCATTCTCAGAGGTTGGGAAGTCTGTTGTAAACAAGGCCAGTGAGGTTTATATATCTGTAGAATAATGTCCAGGGTGGGAGATGGAACTCTTGTCTGTTGGTGGCAAGTGTGAATGTTGCAATTGGCCACCATGATTAACACTGAATGGCCTTGCAGTTTCAAAGCCTGGCTGCTTCCTGCCTGGGGAATCCTTTGTTGGGAGCTGCCAGCTGCAGGAGTCTACCGCATACCATGCAACTGTGGACAAGTCTCCAGAGGGACCCCCAAATGCAGCAACATTGCCCAAACATGAATCAAGGAACATGAAAGGCACTGCAGACTACTTCAACCAGAGAAGTCAGCCATAGCAGAGCACACGATGAACCAAAAGGGACACAGAATATTATTTGAGAACATTTTGGAAAATTTTGGGGCGCCTTCCCCCCCTGTTTGGCAGGTGGGCACTGCAGCCTTGCTTGGCCGAGGGATGCAAGAATTTTTTCCTACCAGGAGGCACCGCCACGACCCCCAGGTTGAGAACCACTAGAGCCATTTTAGAAGGGGCGGAGCCAACCAAGGTGGCCATCACCACCCCCGGATCACTCAGCGCCCCCAGAGGCGGGAGCACCCACTTTGGGAATGACGGTTCTAAATGGTTCTAAAGTACTTACAAAACTAAAGTTCTGGTGGTGAACACTAGGTGGCGCTGGTGCTTTGCTTCTACAGTGTTGCTAAAGTTCTGGTGGCGAACATTTCAGAACTCTAACAAAACTTTCAAAACTTCATTATTATTTCATTATTGGCGATTTTTAAGACAGAACCAATTAGGAACTGCCATTTATAAAGAAATTTTGAAAGTTTTGTTAGAGTTCTGAGACGTTCACCACCATAACTTTAGCAACACTGTAGAAGCAAAGCACCAGCGCCACCTAGTGTTCACCACCAGAACTTGAGCAACACTGTAGAAGCAAAGCACCAGCGCCACCTAGTGTTCACCACCAGAACTTGAGCAACACTGTAGAAGCAAAGCACCACTGCCACCTAGTGTTCACCACCAGAACTTTAGCAACACTGTAGAAGCAAAGCACCAGCGCCACCTAGTGTTCACCACCAGAACTTTAGCAACACTGTAGAAGCAAAGCACCAGCGCCACCTAGTGTTCACCACCAGAACTTTAGCAACACTGTAGAAGCAAAGCACCAGCGTCACCTAGTGTTCACCACCAGAACTTTAGCAACACTGTAGAAGCAAAGCACCAGCGCCACCTAGTGTTCACCACCAGAACTTTAGCAACACTGTAGAAGCAAAGCACCAGCGCCACCTAGTGTTCACCACCAGAACTTTAGCAACACTGTAGAAGCAAAGCACCAGCGCCACCTAGTGTTCACCACCAGAACTTTAGCAACACTGTAGGGGCAAAGCACCAGCGCCACCTAGTGTTCACCACCAGAACTTTAGCAACACTGTAGAAGCAAGCACCAGCACCACCTAGTGTTCACCACCAGAACTTTAGCAACACTGTAGAAGCAAAGCACCAGCGCCACCTAGTGTTCACCACCAGAACTTTAGCAACACTGTAGAAGCAAAGCACCAGCGCCACCTAGTATTCACCACCAGAACTTTAGCAACACTGTAGAAGCAAAGCACCAGCACCACCTAGTGTTCACCACCAGAACTTTAGCAACACTGTAGAAGCAAAGCACCAGCGCCACCTAGTGTTCACCACCAGAACTTTAGCAACACTGTAGAAGCAAAGCACCAGTGCCACCTAGTGTTCACCACCAGAACTTCAGCAACACTGTAGAAGCAAAGCACCAGCGCCACCTAGTGTTCACCACCAGAACTTTAGCAACACTGTAGAAGCAAAGCACCAGTGCCACCTAGTGTTCACCACCAGAACTTCAGCAACACTGTAGAATCAAAGCACCAGTGCCACCTAGTGTTCACCACCAGAACTTTAGCAACACTGTAGAAGCAAAGCACCAGTGCCACCTAGTGTTCACCACCAGAACTTTAGCAACACTGTAGAAGCAAAGCACCAGCGCCACCTAGTGTTCACCACCAGAACTTTAGCAACACTGCAGAAGCAAAGCACCAGCGCCACCTAGTGTTCACCACCTGAACTTTAGCAACACTGTAGAAGCAAAGCACCTGCGCCACCTAGTGTTCACCACCAGAACTTTAGCAACACTGTAGAAGCAAAGCACCTGCGCCACCTAGTGTTCACCACCAGAACTTTAGCAACACTGTAGAAGCAAAGCACCACTGCCACCTAGTGTTCACCACCAGAACTTTAGTTTTGTAAGTACTTTGGAACCATTTTGAACCATGATTGCCCAGGCCTAGAGGAGACTCAAATGGCTGGAGCCGCAGAGGATTTCCAAACTGCGCAAAAACAGGAGGCCCTTTCTGCATATGTGTGCCCTACCCGAGCAGAGGCGGAAAATTAAATTATACCAAAAGGAATAACTCAATTAAATGAATGCAAATTAAATATGAACGAATTAAATAAGACGAAAAGTGCAAGCGACAGCAGTGCAACTGCGTGTGATCCCATTTCAGGTTTGCGGTTTCAGCGAGGCCAATTGCCTGATCCCATTCGGTATTCATGCAAGTGATAATAGAGGCGAGCAACAACACCTTTCTGCCTTCAGCACTGGGCAGCAAGCCAGAAATAGGTTCAGAGCAGGCATGGGCCAACTTGGGCCTTCCCTCCAGGTGTTTTGGACTTCAACTCCCACAAATCCTAACAGCCGGTAGGCTGTTAGGAATTGTGGGAGTTGAAGTCCAAAACACCTGGAGGGAAGGCCCAAGTTGGCCCATGCCTGCTCCAGAACCATTGCTCCCACTGTTGGCCATTCAGCCCAGCGATGGTGCCATGTTGACGAGTAGCCACCTACACCTCTGGAACACAAGGACATACTTTGGTAAAGGGGATATTGGCTGCGGCATCCCTGATGTTGGTATAAGGAGCCTCCAGGACGATGGCGTCCACTATAACTCCATCTGTACGAAGGAAAATGGAAGCACAGAGGGTTAAACTTGCAGGAGAAGGCCTTTGAGATCTCACCCTTCACGCTTTTGGGCCAACGTCTCCCATCCCCACCCTGCCGAAAGACATAGGCAAGCAAGCAAGAACCTGCAAAACAAGACACTCGGGTCGGGCAGAGGTGTCACAGGCCAAACTACATTGAGTCAGCTTTCAATCCCAGTCTCAAATTAAAGGGAAGGGAAAGTCACTGGAGCCCTAAAGCCTATAAATATATATAAGATGACTTCTGTTGCAAATTATATTCCAGGTGCAATTCTCACACCTATCATGAATCCCATTAAATCTATTGCGGTAATCACGGATTCCCTGAGATCTTTGCAACTCTTCACTTTGGAAAATTATATTTTGGGTGCAATTTATATTTTCAGTGCAAAGTATATTTTGGGTGCAGATTATATTTTGGAAATTATATTTTGGGTGCAGATTATATTTTGGAAATTATATTTTGGGTGCAGATTATATTTTGGAAATTATATTTTGGGTGCAGATTATATTTTGGAAATTATATTTTGGGTGCAGATTATATTTTGGAAATTATATTTTGAGTGCAAATTATATTTTGGAAATTATATTTTGGGTGCAGATTATATTTTGGAAATTATATTTTGGGTGCAAATTATATTTTGGAAATTATAGTTTGAGTGCAGATTATATTTTGGAAATTATATTTTGAGTGCAAATTATATTTTGCAAATTATATATTGGGTGCAAATTATATTTTGGAATTATAGTTTAGGTGCAAATTATATTTTGCAAATTATATTTTGGGTGCAGATTATATTTTGGAAATTATAGTTTGGGTGCAAATTATATTTTGGAAATTATATTTTGGGTGCAGATTATATTTTGGAAATTATATTTTGGGTGCAGGTTATATTTTGGAAATTATAGTTTAGGTGCAAATTATATTTTGGAAATTATATTTTGGGTGCAGATTATATTTTGGAAATTATATTTTGGGTGCAGGTTATATTTTGGAAATTATAGTTTGGGTGCAAATTATATTTTGAAATTATATTTTGGGTGCAGATTATATTTTGGAAATTATATTTTGGGTGCAGGTTATATTTTGGAAATTATAGTTTGGGTGCAAATTATATTTTGGAAATTATATTTTGGGTGCAGGTTATATTTTGGAAATTATAGTTTAGGTGCAAATTATATTTTGGAAATATTTTGGGTGCAGATTATATTTTGGAAATTATATTTTGGGTGCAGGTTATATTTTGGAAATTATATTTTGGGTGCAGATTATATTTTGGAAATTATATTTTGGGTGCAGGTTATATTTTGGAAATTATAGTTTAGGTGCAAATTATATTTTGGAAATTATATTTTGGGTGCAGATTATATTTTGGAAATTATATTTTGGGTGCAAATTATATTTTGGAAATTATATTTTGGGTGCAGATTATATTTTGGAAATTATATTTTGGGTGCAGGTTATATTTTGGAAATTATAGTTTGGGTGCAAATTATATTTTGCAAATTATATTTTGGGTGCAAATTATATTTTGGAAATTATATTTTGGGTGCAGATTATATTTTGGAAATTATATTTTGGGTGCAGATTATATTTTGGAAATTATATTTTGGGTGCAAATTATATTTTGGAAATTATATTTTGGGTACAGATTATATTTTGGAAATTATAGTTTGGGTTCAGATTATATTTTGGAAATTATATTTTGGGTGCAAATTATATTTTGGAAATTATATTTTGGGTGCAGATTATATTTTGGAAATTATATTTTGGGTGCAGATTATATTTTGGAAATTATATTTTGGGTGCAGATTATATTTTGGAAATTATATTTTGGATGCAGATTATATTTTGGAAATTATATTTTGGGTGCAAATTATATTTTGGAAATTATATTTTGGGTGCAGATTATATTTTGGAAATTATATTTTGGGTGCAGATTATATTTTGGAAATTATATTTTGGGTGCAAATTATATTTTGGAAATTATATTTTGGGTGCAGATTATATTTTGGAAATTATATTTTGGGTGCAGATTATATTTTGGAAATTATATTTTGGGTGCAGGTTATATTTTGGAAATTATAGTTTGGGTGCAGATTATATTTTGGAAATTATATTTCGGGTGCAGGTTATATTTTGGAAATTATATTTTGGGTGCAGATTATATTTTGGAAATTATATTTTGGGTGCAGATTATATTTTGGAAATTATATTTTGGGTGCAAATAATATTTTCGAAATTATATTTCGAAAATTATATTTTGGGTGCAGATTGTTTCACACTGAGTGTATAAATACATTTAAAAAACATATTAACTATATGTATTACTGTGATAGAGTGTCATTTTGTGTCTTTTTGGTTGGTGGACAGTGTTGCTAAAGTTCTGGTGGTGAGCACTAGGTGGCGCTGGTGCTTTGCTTCTACAGTGTTGCTAAAGTTCTGGTGGTGAACACTAGGTGGCGCTGGTGCTTTGCTTCTACAGTGTTGCTAAAGTTCTGGTGGTGAACACTAGGTGGAGCTGGTGCTTTGCTTCTACAGTGTTGCTTAAGTTCTGGTGGTGAACACTAGGTGGCGCTGGTGCTTTGCTTCTACAGTGTTGCTAAAGTTCTGGTGGTGAACACTAGGTGGCGCTGGTGCTTTGCTTCTACAGTGTTGCTAAAGTTCTGGTGGTGAACACTAGGTGGCGCTGGTGCTTTGCTTCTACAGTGTTGCTAAAGTTCTGGTGGTGAACACTAGGTGGCGCTGGTGCTTTGCTTCTACAGTGTTGCTAAAGTTCTGGTGGTGAACACTAGGTGGCGCTGGTGCTTTGCTTCTGCAGTGTTGCTAAAGTTCTGGTGGTGAACACTAGGTGGCGCTGGTGCTTTGCTTCTACAGTGTTGCTAAAGTTCTGGTGGTGAACACTAGGTGGCGCTGGTGCTTTGCTTCTGCAGTGTTGCTAAAGTTCTGGTGGTGAACACTAGGTGGCGCTGGTGCTTTGCTTCTACAGTGTTGCCAAAGTTCTGGTGGTGAACACTAGGTGGCGCTGGTGCTTTGCTTCTACAGTGCTGCTAAAGTTCTGGTGGTGAACACTAGGTGGCGCTGGTGCTTTGCTTCTACAGTGTTGCTAAAGTTCTGGTGGTGAACACTAGGTGGCGCTGGTGCTTTGCTTCTGCAGTGTTGCTAAAGTTCTGGTGTTGAACACTAGGTGGCGCTGGTGCTTTGCCTCTACAGTGTTGCTTAAGTTCTGGTGGTGAACACTAGGTGGCGCTGGTGCTTTGCTTCTACAGTGTTGCTTAAGTTCTGGTGGTGAACACTAGGTGGCGCTGGTGCTTTGCCTCTACAGTGTTGCTTAAGTTCTGGTGGTGAACACTAGGTGGCGCTGGTGCTTTGCCTCTACAGTGTTGCTAAAGTTCTGGTGGTGAACACTAGGTGGCGCTGGTGCTTTGCTTCTACGGTGTTGCTAAAGTTCTGGTGGTGAACACTAGGTGGCGCTGGTGCTTTGCCTCTACAGTGTTGCTTAAGTTCTGGTGGTGAACACTAGGTGGCGCTGGTGCTTTGCTTCTACGGTGTTGCTAAAGTTCTGGTGGTGAACACTAGGTGGCGCTGGTGCTTTGCTTCTACAGTGTTGCTAAAGTTCTGGTGGTGAACACTAGGTGGCGCTGGTGCTTTGCAGAGATTGGGAAAGTTACTTTTATTTGACAGTATCTCCTAGAATCCTCTTCCAATGTTGGAGTTACCATCCAAAAAAGTAACTCTCCCAAGCTCCGTCCGCAGCATCCCCCCTCGAAAGCTGGACCCTTCCCCTCCCTTATCTTATCTGCAGCGAGTTACCTATCTCTTGCAGTTTCTTTGCCGTGTTGGTCGCAATCCTGAAAGGAAATCAGAAATAGGGAGGTTAGAGTCTCCCACCAGCAGTAAAAGTCAGCCTATCAACAAATACCATTGAGAGCAGGCATGGGCAAACTTGGGCCCTCTCTCTGTGATCGGAGGGGACGCCCCCGATAATTCAAAATCAGGGAATTCATAGTTTTGCCAAGGACACCAAGCTGGAATGATTCCATACTCCCCTATCTCTCCTCCATGTGGGAACGTAAGACTTTTCCCATGGCCCCACATGGCAACGCACCTGTAACCCACACTAGCATCTGACCAATTTGGCTATTATTTATTAATTGGATTCCTTTTTTTAATGAATGAAACTCCTGTTTATGAATGGACTCCGGCTACTCAGCGCTTCTAGCCCAGGCCTAGGCAAACTTCGGCCCTCCAGGTGTTTTGGACTACAACTCCCATAATTCCTAACAGCCGGTAGGCTGTTAGGAATTATGGGAGTTGTAGTCCGAAACACCTGGAGGGCCGAAGTTTGCCCAGGCCTGTCCTAGCCCCTTGTATACACCCCCATGAACTCTTATGGACTTCCCATGAACTTTCATGAACTTTGTAGGAACTTTGATAAACTCTTGCCAAACTTTATGAACTTTTATGGACTTTGGGGGGCTGACGTGACTTCCCCTTAAACCAGGGGTCGGGAACCTTTTTAACTCAGAGAGCCATGAAAGCAAAATATTTGGAGATTTATTTCCGTGAGAGCCATATAATATATATAATATATTTTAAGACTGAACTCAACTAAATGTGAGTCTATTCGTACATACTATGAGAAAAGGATTCCCCCGGCAGGATGACGGGACACTTCAGACCTGGCTCTGC